>WTSP01011437.1:0-14907 GCA_025331215.1 Actenoides lindsayi
TTGGGGAGGGAGGGGGGTTAACAGAGAGCGTCTGTTATAGGTCTAAGGGGCTGCCCTGACCCTAAACCGTGACACAGTGAGATGAAGACAAAGTCTTCTAGGCTATTTCTACTAAATTCCAACTGGAAGAGGCTTGTGTTTCTTCAGGGGTTTTCTTTTGTTTTGTTTTGTTTTGTTTAGGGGTTGGTTTTTGTTTTGTTTTGTTTTGTTTTGTTTTGTTTTGTTTTGTTTTGTTTGTAAAAGCTTATCTAGAAAATACTATATAAACATCTCTGGATAATACATTTGGCAACTTGAGTTACTTCTTTGCGTTTTATAGAGCTGTGGCAAAAAGTACCATAGAATTTGTCACATGACTTATGGTAACAATTTGGCAACAGTACATGAGTTTTCACAGTTGGTTTTCAAGAAAGGTTTAAAATATTTTTCCATTTAAAGATGAAATAAAGAATCTTTCAGCATTCCCTTCTAGTCACTTGCCCTTCATACTTTGTTCAGTCTGATGTTTAGAGAATTTAAGTAGACCAAAGCCTTCCACCTACATTCCATCTCATTCTCTCTTTCTGCTCTTCCATCCGTGTGTGATAGGGTAGAATTTTCTTGTCAGTGAACAGCAATTATGTGACATCCCTGCTATAATTCCACTTAACAGTCTTTAGTAGATCTTCTGTTAACTGTGTCCACTGTGATTCTTGTTGCATTGTGAATACCATTTAAAAACTGACAAGCTTTTTGAAAGATGACACATTAATATTGCTTTACAACTCTATTTTTTTTTTTATGGGCATATTAATGGGTGAAGAGGCATAACAAAAGATTTAGGACAAATAGATATTTTCAGAGAAATGCAATGCCTCATTGGCTTAACTTTTAAGTGTCTTTCTTCCAAAGTAGAATTCAGAATCTTGTGTTTGGATTTAAGCTTTCAAACCCATAGAATTGGAAAGAGATATCTCAATATGTCACCTAGTACATCCTCAGTACTGAGCGTTGTCAGCCTGCAGCTGTCTAGAGCTAATTATGAGGGAACCAAGATAACTGAAAAGATTTTTGCCTGACTGCTTAGTTAATGTTGTTTAAGACTGAAGGGCGAAATTCTCAATCCCACCTACAGGGAAAAGAAATAAGTTTCTGTAGGGTAGTAATTTGGATATTCTCTTGGTAGTAGGGATTTCTGAATTCTGGAACTGTTCTGAGCTCTGTTTCTGGTTTTCACCCACTGACCATTGAAGTGAATTTAAGCCAACCGTCCTAAAAGTAGAGATTTGAAGCCGTCCCTGCTCCTTTCCATCAAACTAGCTACAGGTCAGACTTGTCCTCAGAGTCATGCAGTAAGTAATTGGGATTTGCAGGATTGTAGTTTCTCAGTCTGGTGCTTCCATCCTGATTGTGAGTGTGGAGCTCTGTACCTGTTATGCAACCAGACTTACTCTGCCAACATCTATTTGTCTAGCATGAAGCACCAAGCTGAAGCAGGTAACGAGCATAAATCAGAAATATGTCCCTCTGTGTTTCTCATTTTTGAGTTGCTGAAATTTTTACTTTAAAATAAATGCTATAAATACACAAAAAGAGAGTTGCTGTTCCTCATAGCTACTCTGATGGGTTATTTATTTCCCTTTTCTGCTTAATTGCATACATCTAGTTTTATCCAGTCCTTTAGAAGCAATCTCTTTTTCAGGAGCAGAACTTAATTTGTTAAACTTTACATTAGAAGGATGGATGGTAGGCCATTCACTTATGTCACTATTAAGCTCAGTGAGTACCTTCAGAATATAATCTGAATTTTAGAAGATAGGTTTAATCAGAAAGTTATCCTACCTTGATGCAAACAAAACAAGAGACGGAAAAATCATCCTTCAGTTTGTGCTTACTCCAGTGATTAATCACCCTCACTGGTGTAAATATGTCTCTTTATTGTAATTAGTTTTGCTTTAGGTTCCATCTAGTGCTTTTACTCTCTTCTGCTAGATTAAAAACCTTTCTGAAGCTGGCATTTCCTTCCCACTGAGTGACTTCTCAGTGCTCTTGACAGGATAAACAGATTCAGGTCTTAATGATTCTAACGATAAAACATTTTCTTCAGCTCTCCTTTTTATGTCCATTTTCTTCTTGCTCTGTTTTTTTTTTCTCAAACTTTACAAACATGACCAACTGGAATGTCTTCAGCGTTGTAACACTGCTGCCACTAATGGCCACCTGAAAGAGGCATTACTATTTGAGTTACATTTTGGAGTTGCTTTTTGGTAACTTTTTTTTACAGAGCTACTTCTTGGCCCTGCTGCTTTCTTGTTTGCATACCTGTACTCTTCACTGGTCATTATAAAGGGGGTTCTACAGAGTTAGTTGCTTACACCCTCTTGACCTTCAGAAATATATATACTTCAGAAAAAGTGTAATCCGTGTTTTCCAATGTGCATTCTGTAAGTATACCAAGTATTTCTTGATCAGATGTCTAACTTTGCGTTGTGAAACATGTTATGTTTGAATAGACCCATTTTACTTGTTGTGTCTAGTACTGCTGCTTCCTTCTTCAGGATACATTGTTTCATCAGTCTTTCCCTAGATCTATTTTAGTTTCTAATCATTGATGAAAGTATGGAATGGCACTTGTCATAGTAAGATCCATACCAAGGGAAATAAAAAGTACTGGAAATCCAATCTCTCGGTATCTGTGAACTTGATGAAAATGGCAAGTGCACTGGGAATCAATTGCGTTTGTTAACCTGTCCTTTTAGGTTAACCCAAGGAGCTGTGAAATCTGCTGACATACCTACACACACAGTAGAAGACACGTTTTTCTTCAATGTATTAAAGCTGGTGTTCTCTAGTTTAAGTCAGTACAGCATTTTACACTTTCTTAGCTGAAGTATGGACAGATAATTTTTCTAACAGTTCAGAATTGGGAGAATTTGGCAGCATTTTCACATGTTAAGGATAATAGTAGAGATAAAAAGCCCCACCACATAAACCCACAAACTGATAGTTATTGCTTTCTCCTCTGTTGTGGGGAGAAAGGCTGGCTGCATGTATAGAGGCTTCTGAAGGAGAAGGAAGTCAGGCTGTACCTTCACCAATTATTTCCGTGGCCAAACTGGAGACTTACTGATTTTTACAATTCTCCTAGAACAAATTTCAGATTAAAGAGTTTATTTTGACTAGGTAAATTGTCAGAAGTAGCCGTTTGGTAACCTTCTTGGGATCAGAAATACATTGATTGTAAACTTCTAATGAAATGAAAGAGGTGTTCATTGTCCTCCACAAATATTTTGGACTGTTACATGCATTTCTTTTGTTCATTTAAGTGATAGGAAATAGAACCTGCTAACATTCATTATAATAAGGATGTGTGCTTAGGCACAGATAGCGATAAAGATAGATTGCACTGAGTCCAGTGGGTTGTCTACTTCAGTTTAAAGATGACTGGTATTAAGGATTAAAAAGAAGTTTTGAACTGAATTGCGTGATTCCTGTTATTTGGAAGGTAACCTTTGCAGAGAAAACTATTAAGTAGTCTAGTATTGGCAGCATCTATTATTGACAGTATTGGCAAAGCAGTTTGGCTTTATCTATTTGTGAAAACAAAATGGCGCAGGAGTTTATTTTTTAGTTCTTCTACACTGTTGCATTTATAATAATTTCTTTGTTCATCTGCTTCTCACTTCATCTTGCACAACTTGCAAGAGTTAAGTATGCAGTCAGAGCTGTAGCTTTCTTTGTACCTGAGCCCTCAGCACGCACTCTGCCTGAGACTTTCAGTTGATTTTCACATCTATAAGCACGTTCGTGCTCCTGTTGCAGAGTCAGGAAATCAGCCAATCTAAAAGAAACTCAGTGGTCACAAGTTATAATATGAGCCGCCAGCCCTTGTAAAGGTGCAGAGAAAGGCTTTGGCATGTGAAGAAACTTTTGGCAACATTTCTAACACTTTCTGCTGAATGAAGGACACATCTGCTGAATTCAGCAGGCAGCACTGCTGTCAGGCCCCTCAACAGACCCAACTGAATTGTGTGATGGGAAATGAAATGTGGAGTGAGCAGCCTGGAGTTACAGGGACGCATCCTGGGTGTGTGCCTAGACTGCTAGGGCAAGGGCTATATTAGGATGCTTTCTAAGATGTGCATCTTCCTGTAGAGGCTCTTGTGGGCAGAGGCCCACCAGGAAGGACAGCTTTTGGTGATGATGCCTCTTCACTGGAGAGAGCCGAGGCAACCCAAAGCCACAGGAAACAACATGTTGAAACCTTGCCATAGTGAGTGTCATGACAGCATGGGAGTGGTGAAGGGTAATATAGGATTGGGTTCTTGCTCTCTGACATGGAGGAGTGCAAAAACCCTAAATGTCCTTAAGCTGTTGTCTTTTTTCTTGCCATTGCTATTCTCTGTTGTGAGATCTACTGAATACTTGTCCCTGGTAAAGTGGTTTGAGATCTCAGCCACTGCCATGTGTGATAGTCAGAGTTGGGCTAGATGACTTTTCAAAGTCCCTTCCAACACAGAACATTCCATGATTCTATGATAGTGGTAATAGTCAATATGTTTAGAAATATTTATTGACTGGCTGTTTGAATATCAAGTTTGAATAATTTTCTTGTTGAGATTGCAGAGGATGGCTAAATGTATCTCCCTGTGTAAACAGTGTTTCCACCTCAAATAATATCAGGGCAGGAAAAAAGATAGTGTACTTTCTCGTAAAAATGCATTAAATAAAAATCATTAAACCCTGCATTTTATCTCTTGTTGCCTAGTAACAACACAGCCACGTCATTGAGTGCCATTATCTCAGGTGCAATGAACTGCACTGCACTAAGGGACAGAAGCAGACTGAAATAAGCTGTTTGTATCCTGTTATCTGTGCTAAATCACAGCATTGTGTTTTATTGAGGAAACTGGAAAATGAACCTTGGTTTTTTTCGGTATCTGTTCCTCCAAGTGCTTTAACAATGGCAGAACTTTCCTCAGATGTGTAGCTCTGTTCAGAGGAATTCTTCAAGGTTTTTGCACGGTGACAGTTTACTGTAAAAAGCCTGTAGATAGTACTTTAAAGTAGAAAAATAAATTTATCTTTTTCCTTACCTGGATGTCTCAGCCATGGAACTTGAAACTGAACCCTGGTACAGGAAGTGGTTCTGGATTTGGAGTGGGCACAGAATTTGCATTAGGATGTGTTTCTGGGAAAACACAGGTCAGGATTTGAGGCCAAGAAGGACACAGAATTGAGGTCTTTCTGTGCAAATGCTGCAACCAGTGAGCTGCTGTAGTCTTTTTTGATATTGTTTAATTGCTCAGTGGTGACTCTGTGTGCACTCAAGGTGTGGTTGGTGAGGAGGTGTCCTAGGGATTTGCAGTGGGTGACTGTTCTGTTTTAGAATCCTATTTGTCACGGGATGGACACTGAGCTGCTTAGTCCTGCCACATTATCAGCATTTTTTGGCACGAGTGACGGTAGAATTGTAGTTGCCATTATATAGGCAAAATATATGTAACATATAGAAATATATATTATTAGTATAAGTACAGAAGTCTTTGCATTAAAACATTTAGGTGGTTAATCAGGGCCTTTAACTGCATGATTGGACTTGCATGCTTAGGTTGTGGCTAAATCCTGAATCAGAGATGCTTGTGGATCTGAATTTAGATAACACAATTGCAGAGTATAGATATTACAATACCTTTTCCCAAATGAACCTTAGATGAAAGATTTGAGTGAACACTTGTGGGAGAGTAATGAAATGCAAGCTCATGGAAAAATATCAGAAATTCCTCTTAGGAAGACTCATTTAATGAGCTGAAAGACATGGTAGAGGAAGAATTCTGGGAGGTATAGGTAAGAAGAAATGAAGTTAGAGAAATACTGTGTTAACAGCTGAAGAACAAACTTTTTCTAGTATAGAGAAAGAATTGGAAGAGCAGTAGGAGTTTGACCTTGATCATGATCATTGCAATCTCAAGCAGACAAAAAAGAAATGACACAAAGTGAGATCAAGGCCAGATCTGAGTCTGAGCATTAAAAAACCCAAATAAACAAGAAAGCTTAATCATGTAGGAGCAAACTCAGATAAAGAAGATTTGAAAGTAGGAAGTTTTAAGAGTACACATATAGTGGGCTGGGAGACCAAGGACGTTGATACTTAAGCGCTCAATGAAGAGAGTAAAATTACCAATGCAGAACACAAAGAAGACTGAAGTGTTTAATGCCTTTTATGCTGCAGTATTCAGAAATGTTAAAAAGCACTTTGGTGGATTGGAATTGAAATTCAGGTACTACTAGTACTGGTTTGGAAAAGCAGAAATATTTATCGCCATTGCCATAGTAATTGCAGTTTGACAAAAAGAAGCCCACTCCAAGACTGGAATGCTTATAAATATATATATATATATTTTATTTTTTTTTTATCTTCATTTTATTTGATGCATTGCTTCTGTGTGTGCATGTGTTTATTAAAAGACAGAACAGAGAACCAAAACATTTTTACAGCTGTTGTGCAGACCATCTTATGATGATTTGAGAAACACTGGAATAGACTGGGCTAGAAGGGAGTCCATAAGGTAGGGGTTTTTTTTACATTTAGTTAACAAGCTTTTAACTTTTAGGTGAATAAATTTCTTTAATAGTTAAATTAACTATTTGGTTTTGCTTGGATTTTTTTTTTTCCTGTGGTTGCTTTTCTTTTATATATAACCTCCAGATATGTGGATTCAGATTTTGCACTGCATTGCTGGAGTAGTGAGTATCAAGTGGTTATAATACATAGCAGATGAAGCTGTTGCTGACTGCTGTTCACATAGTTTTACCTACACACAGCATTGTGCTGGAAAATTTGAATTTGTTTTTCTGTTTTTTCTGTCTCTTATATTTTATTCCTTTCTAAACTGATACTTTCTTGGATGAATATCCTGATTTTTCTCAGCACTCATCTTCAGAAGTTCATTGCAGGTGTGAATATAATATTCAGTGAAAAAAATCCTTTTATTCTTGTCACATATGTTAAAAACAAATATGACATTCAAAAAGAACAAGTCCATGGTTGATCAGTAGGTACTGCAGTTTGCCAGGAAGTTGGCGTGCTGAGGAAACTGATGGAAAGCCTGCTAAACCTAAATTTAGGGGTTTTTTTCATAACAATTTGTAGAAAGCCTGACACACTGTGCATTTGAAGTGTATCTCATTAACAGTACTCATGCCTTGTATCAGGATAATTTGAAAATTAATATGATTTCAAATGTTCTAGATTTAACTGTTCATTGTATGTACTAATATGTAGAATAAAGTAATGATAATTTTTATACCCTGTAAGATGTGTTAATGAATCAGTCAACAACTTACCAGTCTTTGCATTTTAAATCACACATGATTAGATCATTGAAAGGATGGTGAGGAGACAGTTTTAGGTATGATTCAAGGAATTTATATGCATATGTACCTTTATTTATGTGTCTTAAGGCAATAACTTATTTTCTGTGCTATTAACATCTCTGATGGAGATTTCTAGTGCAAAATGAGAAAGATTTGACATTCAAACTGCAAATCTTACAAAAATTTCACAATGTAACTGCCTACTGGCATGAAACAAATGCGTTTTTTTCAGGTGGTCAGAACATTGAGCCTTGAAAAGTTGCAGCCTTGTAACTATTGCTGCAGTGAGAATTTTGGTGTAATCATTTTAATCAATCACTCAGATTTTAGCCTTCTCTTGCAATATCCTTCTCTGCAAATGCTATAGAATAGGACTATTTGGTGAAGACAGTGAGAATTTAAAGGAAGTAAAGGACTGAGGTACCAAGACTGGCTTGATTTCAGATCACACTGATTTTTTGGTCTGCAGAAGATGGTAAAAGAATTAATGAGGACCACAGAGCAATTTCATATTTCTGCCTCCCAAACAGTTTCCTAGTGTTTATTTGAAAGTCACCTAGTGTTCCTTCTTCAAACACATCTAGCAATTAGTTTTTTAAGTAAACTAAACTTCTCAGTAAAAATATTTTCAGGTACCATTTTTTTTTTCCACAGTACCTTCAAAACAGACACTTGCATTTTTATGCCAAAATTTTTGCTGTTAGAATTCCAGGCTGATGGATGTTATAGTGATGTCTCATGGTTCTCCCTTTTTCTTTTAAGTGAAGTAGGCAAATTCTTTTGCACCTCTGTTTCTGTTGCTTTACTCTGTTGAAGTTTTTTGTTTGTTTGATTTCTAATTGTGTACTTTGAAAAGTCTTGTGGCTTTTGTAACGTCTTGGGATGAAGCCATGTGAGAAGTAGGCTTCCTAGCTTGAATAACAGCATGTTCTTGGTGCTGTGGTATTTGGTCATCTCCTCTAAGGCTTTCAGGAGGGGTTATGCACTTGGTGTTTGCCTTTGCTACCAGCAATTAGAAAACACTCCAGTTCCCCCATGCACAATGAAGTAGGCTATCTCTTGATTTTCTTCAGCTAGGTAGTCACTCAGTTTCTTGTGGTGTTCATGCATTGAGAAGAGCTATTTTTACATGGTTTTGATCTTAAATTTTACAGAAATGTGATGATAGATGCGGTTCTTTCATTCAAAATTAGAACTAATTTGGGATTTTAAGAAATTCAAGATGAAAGGGACTAGATTGAGCCATCATACAAGTAGAAATGAATTGCTGTTTTTGATGGAATCCATCAGATTCTATCAAGGTTGAACACACGCTAACCAAATGTGTGCAATTTTGACATCTGCCAGGAGGCTTATGGCAAAGGGGAGAACCAGAAGGGTTATATAAAACTGGCCACCTAATCACCCACTTTAAGACATTGTCTAGTCTTTCAGACACAAGGAGAACAAAAATTGGTAAATGAATGTGAAGTTTTCTAAGAGTGCTGAAATTCTCTTTCAACAATTAAGAGGAATCAGAAACAGCAAAGAATTAATTAATTTCTATTTTGAGGGTGCTAGGGAGGGAAAGGTTAAAAAACCGCAAGCAGTTTATATTAAAAAATGGTTTAAATAATTTGCATAAGAGTTCTATTGGGAATTTTAAGCCAGTTGATATTGGCTTGATGTGCTTCAGTGGTTATTCCACCTGAGTAATAAATACAGACAGAATAGGAAACTTGGTATGATCAAGAGACTAGAGGCCATACTTGATGTGGCTTTGAATATCAAATGTGTTAAAGACAAGTTTTCACAATTGCTAGAGGAAAAGAAATCAGAATTTTCTTATTAGGCTGTGATAAGAAAAAACTTCTGTTTTTATGGTGTGAAGGACTGATTTAACATGTTTCTGTCACCTTGAGCGTCAAATAATATTGAATAATTCTATGAAGCACTGTATTCTTGTCTTTTATTTCCATGTATGTCTAGTGCTCTCCTTTCCTGGCAGATTTTAGGAGGATTAAGTGTAAGAAAAGTTTTATTTTTCTTAAACTTTGTTACTTAAAATCTCTTGATACCCACATTCCTGTGGTTTCTGACTAATCTGCTGGAAGTGTCTAAGCCTCATGACATACTACCATGAGTTGTTTTCTTTCTTCCAGTCCTTTTCTTGAAAAATACTCTGGCTACCTTCTTCCTTAACACTATGGAAAAGTATTATTAATCTTGAATATTTTGGGCTTTGGGGATATTCACTGTGATTTTGAAGGTGAAATGAACTGTGCTGATCCCTTTGTTGAGAAAATGGTACCATGTGAAACAGTTTTCAGAGATCTTCGTAAATTGTAAACTGTGTAAACTGTAAACATTGTTTATTTTTACAACTGTTTATAATGAATATCTGAAATAAAGGGGATAACTAATACACGTGTGCAGATAAAGTGCCGTTTTGAAATGATGTGTCTTTTTGTCATCTTTATTGAAATACCTGCAGGGTTTCTTTTTCTTACCAGAGAAAAGCAGCAACATAATCTGTTACAAAATAGCTGCTAATATATTGTTGTACTCTGCTTACCTTCCTGTTATGTCTCCTGCTTAGCATGCTTTAGTCTGACACATAGTGAGAGGTATTCCTTGAATTTGAGGGTGGTTTAGTTGGACTTGAATAGCCTGAAAAATACAAAGAATTCCTTCTTGGATGGTGCAATTAAATGTCTGGGGTTTATTTTTCTTTATTATCTTCTTTTACCCTTGTACTTCTCCCTTCAGTACTTAAATCCCTCTTAGTTAATTTTTGAAAATTGAGCTTAAATTTATCACCTGACCTTTAAGTTACATTTCTTTGAGTGCGTAGGAGATGAGATTTCTTTCAGTCTCTTTTCATTTGTCATTTCTTTGATATGAGTAAGAAAATAAAATCTTTTGTTGAGATTAAAGCTAATTTATTTTTTTTAGATTTTGATTCTTGTATGTGAACAATTTTAATAAAAAGTATCAGTGACTCATTTTTACCTTATAATCAGCTGAAAGCCCCTTTTCCCTGGTGACATGGAACAAGACCAGAAGGAATGGATGCAAGCTGTGCCAGGAGAGGTTTAGGCTGAATATTAGGAAACATTTCTTCACCAAAAGGGTTAACAAACATTAGAATGGTCTGCCATGGACAGTGGTGGAGTCACCATCCCTGGAGGCATTTAAATGGTGGGTGGACCTGATGCTCAGGCACATGGTTTAGTGGTGAGCTTGCAGTGTTGGGTCGAAGGTTGGACTGCATGACTTTGAAAGTCTCTTCCAACCAAAGACATTCTGTGATTCTGTGTGACTTTCAATCTAATGTATTTTGAAAATAAGCAATGAAGTACAGGAATAATGTATTTAAAGCAACATACGTTTTGTTTGCAAAAATGTTAAATGATATAACTTCATTAGAGCTAATATTATTACCAGCTATTCTGTTCTGGAGTGAAAGGATTTCGGATGTGGTTAGTTACCTTTTTCAGCAGCAGTACCTATTACAGGTTAAGTGGGCTTTTTGCCCTTAGCAAGCCCTTACCAATTTAAGGCTATTGGCTACTGTGGTTTTTTTGTTGTTGTTTTATTTTCTTCTGGCTCTTCTCTCATTACTTGAACTATTTGATTGAAAAATAATTATATAATGTAATCTAAATAACTATTTCCAAAATTGCCTTTTCCAGATCTGAGAAGGCAATTTTATATGTACTCCGTATGGATGGTTAAGTTTCAATTTGTGTTAAGAACTTAGGTACTGAATACAAATTGGGCACTTTATAATGAAAAGGTAAGAACATGATTATGTTCCTTTTTTTATTGTCACTACTATCATCCAGTTGAGTATAATAAAATTAAACACAGAAGTATGAAATCACCTTATTTCATCAAGAAAGCACAAGTCACAAAATGTGATCACAACCTACATGAGTTCATTGATGGCTTGTATAGAAAAAAGCAGATTTACTAGTAAGAGTCGAGGAAGAGATCTCTTCTTAGGTGTGCCTGGTGCAGCAGGCTGGGTTGGTTGGTAATACTGAGACTGGTAGATTGCTGAATCTTGAAGTAATCTCTCATACTTTTAATTCAAGTAATTTTACAGTAGAAAAATAGTGTAAAATCCAAATGAATGGATTTGTGGAAGCAAGGAAACAGTTGTCATTTATCACTTTGGCTTTTTGATACATACAGAATTATATAGACCTATTTCTGCAAATCTTCAAACAAGCAATTTCATC
Source organism: Actenoides lindsayi (assembly GCA_025331215.1). Taxonomy (NCBI): domain Eukaryota; kingdom Metazoa; phylum Chordata; class Aves; order Coraciiformes; family Alcedinidae; genus Actenoides; species Actenoides lindsayi. The sequence goes on from WTSP01011437.1 coordinate 11,583, forward strand.
AATTTAGTGTGGTAACTTTAGTAACCAATAATAGCTAGCAGACTTTGCTTTTTACTTAATTATCTACTTTGCAAACATCTTGAGGAAAAATATGCAAGTTTCAGTTTACATGTACAGAATACATTTTTACAGTGCATATTTATGGGCACGGTTGATAGCAGGCAGTTATTGTTGAAGGAGCTACTCTTTTATAAAATCACCTCTCTTGTGATTTAAGTGAGTCTGCCTAAGTGATTTTTTATTTTGGGTAAAAGTTCCCAGTTATAAAAAAAACAAGACAAAACAAAACCAAGTGAAAATACATTGTTTTGAGAATGTTATTTTCTTAGATATATTCCTTTGAGAAATTTCAGTATCTTCTGACTTTGAACATGTTCTTGAAACTTAAGAATATCCTGTATCCTGACTGTGCTAAAATGTGACTAGCTTAAAAATTTCTGAAGAAATGTAGTTTTACATATATGGCAGAACTTTTTCAGAGGCTGGAGTTTATTTTTTTCATATTCTTTCATGCATGCACACAGTTTACACACAGATAGCTTCTGCAGATGATCAGGTACGCCTCCTGTCATTGTTATCCCAGAACTGCTTTGCACAAGTACCTACAGCAGGTAGTTTAGTGCAGTTTGTTCTCTTCTTTGCTGTCAGCACTACAGCATAGAGGAAGAGGTTAAATGTGTGGAACAGAAAGGGGTGCAGAGAAGTAGAGAAGAGATTAAGCCTGAGGCAACTAGAAGTGGAGTTAATTGAGGAGATTTAGAACAGAGATAACAAAGATGAAATGCATATAATCTGGCAGGGGTACCTAGTTTATGAAGATCTGTAGCCACATGATGAAAAACCTGGAGAGAAATATAGGATATTTATGTCAGCTTTGCTTCCCTAATGATCAGATATGACAGACTGCCAACACACCTCACTGTTTTTTTTTATGGTGTTCACAGAAGATAACAGTCTACTAGAAAACAGGGAAAAATCTAAAGGTAAAAGGATCTTCACTGGCATGGAACATGAACAGAAAGAACAGCCGTGTGCTATTGCTGTCTTGCAAAGAGAAGGAAGCACACAGTGAAATTCTAAGAGATAATGAGAAATGTTTTTAATTTCTCTAGTTAAATTGTAGAAATGCATTTATAGAGAGTCTTGTAGGTTCTAAGAAAACTATTAAACAAGTTCATGGCCCATAAGAAGCTATAAAGAAAGGTGATTTATGTCTGTCTTCTGATAGCATGTCCTTAAACTGCACATTGCTAGAAGCTGGGAGAACAGAAGTACCATGCTGTTTTTTAATGTTCCTTGCCAGGAAAAAGGGTTACTGGACTAAATGGACCTTCAGTTTGACCCAGACCAGTCTCATTAGGCTAAAGGTTCTCTAAGAAATCTGGACTTTACAGATTTTTACTGTTCCACTGTCCCTCCGTATGTTTGTGAAGACCTTTATTCCAAGTCTGATGTGAGAATAGAGTGGTGATTATTGACCAAGACGTGCCTTTATCAGACTGCTTGGTAGTTGCATGATTTTTGAAGTTGTAAAAGCCTCTTCTTCAGGATACTATTGACTGACTGCCATTTCATTACCATAGGAGTTTGGCAGGGGTAGAAATTTCATGTTCTGGCTCTTTGTGAAATTCAGTCTAAACAATTAAATGCAAGATGGCGCTTTTTTTTTTTTTCCCCTTTCCTTTGTCACTGGCCATGAGGAATGCCTGATCACAGTTTCTGTTATCTTGAGCAAACCAGACACATACAATTTCTCCTTATAGCCCCTATTGTGCTTTTTAAAATTTTTAAACTTCTTACAGTTTTATAAATGCTACAGTGATTTTTGCAATGACATCCTGACTCTTGTAGTGAACTGCAGAAGTACTCTAATGAGTTTATCTCAAGCATCTAAGAGACTAAATTTGATTTCATTCTTCTGTTGTTTTGGACATTTGACCACTTGTCATTGTTATTCTACTTATGTCCTGCTGGGTATTTTATTATTTCAGTTTGAAGAACTAAAGTGTGGTAGGATACTTAAGACGGTGATAGAGAGATTCAATAAAGCCAGTGTAAAAATAAGCTACTTAAAAATGCATAGGTTTTGTTAAGTGCTTTCTCTCCCCCAGTCTCTTTCTCTCTCCTACCCGCCCACGCACATTTTCAATTTTTTACCCCTAATAAGGAATTACATTGTCATTTCTGGTTATAGCTTAGTTTTATGAAAACTGAGATTTAAAACTAAAACAGCTGAAAACATTTCATGTGTCATAAAGGCTAATGAGGCTGCAGAAATAGGTTAAAAGGTACAGACTCAAAGGCAAGGCCTTTTTATTTCAAGTGTTTTGGCATGAATAGTAATGTCATTGTAATTTCCTTTCCGATTTTTCGGTCAAGAACTGGAGTTTTTATCTTTCTACTGGAATTTCATAACTCTTGAGGTTCCCTTTCTCTCTTTGGAAGCCTTCAGAAATTCTGAGATAAAACTATAGAAGAGTATCTGAATTTCCATAATCAAAAATAAATCAATCTAGTTTAAAAAGGGAAAAGTAGATGTAAATTACAGAAGGAAGTGATATTGTGAAACAAATGACCATTGATTCTATAAGTTCTGGTACCAAAAGGAATGGCAGAAGGCTCTTGTGAATCATAGCAGAGAACAGCTTTTATATTCTGGGCGTACTTGCAGATAAACCAGTATTCAAAAATGATTAAATTTATGCATTCTGCTCCCATTGTCAGTAACCAGACAAGATTTGCTAGAACATTTATTCCCAGAAAGAAAACTAATACTCTACTCCTGAAGCAATGAAAGGATTTAAGAATCACATATCAGAGCCTTCCCAGAAGAGGGAACTCAGCCCATACGGTCTCTTGAAGTTACTCTCTAGCTTTACTTGTATATCAACTTTGAAAACATTTTCTACTTTCTAGTATGTTCACGAAGTTAAGATTTAAAATTCACACATGTCATCAAGGCAATCTAAATGGTACCAGAGTATTTTGATTTCCTAATTAAAAAAAAAAAAGTGCAGGAAGTGGTCTGCCCTCATTAGTTCCTTCTTTGAGCTTTCCCAGATTTGTGTCTCTGGGATGGGATGCCATATGGCATGGTACATAGTACAGGGATGCCATTTTTGATGCGTACAGGGATTCCTCTGTACATGGCAAAATAAAGCCTGAGGCCAGGTAAGTAGAAAGAAGAAAGAACAGAAGGACAGATGATAGATGGAGAACAGAACAGGAAGAAAACTCACACACATCATTTTAATTATTAATATGAATGCTCTCCTGAATGTCTCACTGAGGCTGAGGCTTAGGCTGTGGATGTGTTGCAGAAAAG
>WTSP01011437.1:15007-27382 GCA_025331215.1 Actenoides lindsayi
GTCAGTCTACTTATTCATTCCTGGAGGACTACTACTTATGTCACCAGTGATGATACCAATTCCACTCCAGAGAGTTATGAGAGTCTAGGATTTCAGTCGTAAATAAGAGGGTGGAAGTATTTATTTTTGCATTATCATTCTTATCTAGAAAGATGATTGTGTTACGTCTTGCAGTGGTCACAGAAAATTAAGCTGCTCATTCCCATAGCCATCAGATGTCCCGATTTCACTGTTGTTGGCACAGCTTCATCTGTGGTAGTAGTGCTGGAAATACTGATAGAGGCTGCTGACAGCCCATCTACAGTGTCTTAGCTGGAATATCATCTAATTCCCTGTGAGCAGAGCTGGGAGAGAGACTTAAAGCAATCAGATGACATTTGTACTTACCCTGCACAAATTCTTTCTTTTTATTAATTGTTTATTAATTTCACTTGCAGAACTGGATGATGTGTATTCTTGCAGACATTACATGCAAATTTTTAATCCCTTTTCAAAATTCAATTTTATTGCTATATGGAAATTTTAACTTATTTAATTTTAATTACATTTGATGCTTATACCACATAATGGTAGAACATGGAAATTGCAAAACACCACAGAATCGAAGAATGGTAGTTGGAAGGGACCTCTGGAGATCATCTAGTCCAACCCTGCTGCCAAAGCAGGTTCAACTAGAGCAGGTTGCAGAGGATCATATCCAGGTGGATTTTGAAAGTCTCCAGAGAAGGAGAGTTCACAGCCTCTCTGAAGGTATTCCAGATGGCAGGGATCCTTAGGCTCATTTTAAATCCCAACCGTATTTGAAATACAGTTTTGTCTGTGCTATGTTCATTTAGGTTGATATATATGGAAATAATAAACAGTGATGTTGATCATTCTTGTGAGGAAAAAAAATACCATGCTGACTGCTGTTTCCAAAGAAACAAAATACTAACCAGTTAAGGGAATGGGATGACTAATAACAAAATCCAACAATTTATTGTTGGATAAATTGTTTATCCTGTGTATTTTATGGGGGGAGAGAGACAGCGTGTCAAATATTCTGACAGCAGAGGTTATTCTATTGAGGTTGAATTGTGCCAGCAAACATTTTGGTTTTATAATCTCAGCTGTGGCAACAAATAAATGTAATTATTTTATGAGAAAGTTCAAATCAGTAGTAATTAGTTCAAATCATTAGTAATTAGTATTCCCTGTGCCTAATTTTCCACGTGGTAAGTGAAAACAAATTTAATTAGAAAAGGTGAGTCTGGTAATTCTCCTGGTAGCAGGTGCTTGCATACGCCTTCATTGAAAAGTCTTGTCTCCTGCTTCTGCTCCCTTTTGAGCATGTTCTGACAATAGTCACTGCATGGAGGTAGCAGTGTGCTTCAGCTGTGTGCTTCAGGATTCTTGATTTTACCCTGTGTTTGACTTCTTCATATTAATTTTAAAATTAATTATAAAATAATAAAATTAAGTGAGATAAGGCATGGATGCAATTGCACCGTTATTTTTTGTGTGTGTGAATACAGCAGTGTGAGTTTTTAAAATACTGATTTGATTGTCTCCCCTTATCTTGTGGATAAGAGCTTTCTAGATATGTGATTCTTCTTTTCACAAACTTGGAGGTTGATGTCTCTGTGGCTGTTACTGACTCTTCCTTACCACCTTTGCCTTAAAGGTTTCATAACTTGTCTCTTCCTGTCCTTTTATCCCAGGACTTTTTTTAGGGATCATCTAAAATTGATCCTGTGGTCTTTAGTGTGTTAATTTTTCCTCTCCCTCTGACGCTTTTAGGGTGGATTTGCTTGTTTATTGTCACACTTCAGGGCACAGTAGGAAGGTAATTGACTATCAGATGTACTATAGATTTTATTATTGATCACATTGTGCAGTAACAGTAGGATGCCAAATTGAATTTTAAGCTCTTTAATGTTGCTTCACTGTAATGGCTGCCAAGTGAGCTACCCCTATTGGTATGTCATACCCTGGGTCATGTTTTAGGGTTGTTAGACTTTGGACATTCCTGGAAGTTTAACTAGTTCCTGGTAATAAAGCAGTTTGGAAACTCACTTTATTTCTGAGTAGATTGTTTCAAATGTTATCTTTGACCTTTTGCTTTAATGTTACACATTTTCTCCATGGTCAGGTGCAGGTACAACCCTAACAGTAGTGTCTGTTTTGTGGCAGAGTGAGATGTGCTCTCTGTACCTGAGGTTTGTCATGGAAAGCATTACACATGGCCCCAAGTCTGTGCTGCAGGCATGTGGCCATAGCAAGGTCTAAGCTCCAGCTAGACTACCCTGAGCTCAAACACAGAAGGAAGGAAAGCCTCACTGTCTGTGGTGCTCCAAATAGACAACATTTCACCTGTACTCTGTGTAGATCAGTGCCATTTTGTGCCAAATCTCTGTTTCAATAACTGTAGAGACTTCTAAATATTCACATCTTTCTTGCAATCAATTATTACAGTTCAGATGTTTCAATTTTATTTTTGAGTACACTATGGAGAAACTTCAAGCCAGTTTTGGTGGGTTTTTCCTTAAAATTCATACTTCTACTTTGTACTTTTGACATTTTGTTAGCAACATGTTGTTTCCTTTTGTTTGGATGCAAATTGTAGGTACAAATAACTCTGATGTAACCGTACATGGTATATTTCTTCAGGCTTGTTGGGCTACAAAGTGGTCTATTAAAACATAAACTACTTCCAATTTGCATGTAGAAATATCCTTTGAAAGAGGAGGAAGATAAGCATCTAAATTAGCCTATTTTAAAGAGTATATCTATTTTGTCCCATTCCTTAGTTTTCTTGATTTGATCAACTATATTTAATATTTGAAATCCATTGCTCAATAAATATCTCATTCGATGTTTTTTGCTAAATATTTTCACTTTGTCTTTTCTCTCTATAGGTGGAAGAAATTGTTGATATAGGAGCATTTGCCCCAGAAGACATTCATGTTCCCAAAATCTATGTTGACCGTCTGATACAAGGAGAGAAGTTTGAGAAGAGAATTGAAGTAAATAACTGAGCTTCTTGGTCACAACTTATTTCAGCGTGGGATGTATTTTAGAGTTTACAGGGTTTTAGTCTAGCCAACAAGTCTTAGCACTGAGAAATAGCGTAAGAAAGACCTGACAAGTTTTGCTACATGCTGAAGCTTAGGTTGTTAGCTGGGGACCTGTGGATTGAGCCTTATTTCTTATACCTCAGCCTCTCTAGTTCAGTCCCTGAATAATTTAGAGCAACGACCTGAAGTCCTAGATGACTTTAATGCAGTTGAAAATTTGATGGAAAATGCTACTTCATTGTCCTTCCTTCTCTCAGTTCACTTCCTGTAGGCACAACAAGGGGAACACCTACACTAAGAGCTGACTTTGATGATTACATACTTTCTTTTCTAATGGAGAGCTTTTGTTAAGGGAATGTAGGGCCAGCCTCACCCCCTTTTGTGCCATGTATTGAATTACATTACACTGCAAAGGTCCTGGAACATTTCTTTCCTTTTCTTTAATCAGGAATCTTTTTAGCCAGTGATATTTCTGGTCTGAATAAAAGACGTCAATAGCTATTAAAAATTTCTGCAATAATGTTCCATCACTGAAAACATTCAAGAAAATTTTGATTATGTGATTGTTCATCTTTGTTTCTGTGGCTTTGCCTCACTCCAGCTATGTCCCTGTAGTCATTTTGGTGATAGGACAATGCTCTTAAAGTGCAATTGAAAATTCTGTATTTCTCCTGATTCTTCTATAGTCTGGAGGTAGGAATTATTCAAAATGTCATCAGAAGAGCTGGTAGAGGGGGAGATACATGATACAAGGAAAAAATCATAATAAAAAAAAAAAGTGCTGAAAGGAATTGTAATAATTAAACTTTTAATATTAAAATCAAGTTAAAAAGCCCTAGAAAGTCATACAAGGCCTTTTCTCTGAGTAAATTTTTCTATGAATGTTAAGGTTAGAAATTTGTTTTTTCCTTCTGTCTGTTCATTCTGCAAAAGTGTATTGCATGTCGTTGAGTATTTGACTGGAAACAGATGTGTCAAACTTTATTCCTTTTCTTTTTTCTTTCTCTGAGCTTGTTGTGTTAAACCATAATTAATGGCGTGTTTCCTTCTTCTGAATGGATGCAGTATCTCTCAGAAAAGCTTTTACCTTTTATGAGGGAAATCCATATTGCATTTATTAAACTGCTGTTCTTACTGCAGTTTGGCAGTCGATGAAGAGGTGACTGCCTGTCAATGAAATATCTTTATACAAACCCCTGATTTTCTTTGGCTTGGCTGCATAACTGAATACATCCCACCTAGTCAATTTCCCCCTTCCCTATATGCTTAAGGAAAAAAAAGGAAGGGTGTGGAGGTGAAGCTACTATAAACTACAGAGCAAAGTTTTAAGAGATTAATTTTGTTTCTGTAATTTCATAATTCTGGCAGTGGCACTTTTCATTAATAAAAATACAGGAACTAAATAGCAGATTTATTTACTATTCCATAAAACATTGTATGAAGTGGCTGTACATATGAAAACATTGAGAATGATAAATGATAAAAGGAGCATTGAGGAATAAGGATAATAAAGAGAAGCTAATATGTTGTAATTCTCACTGGTTTTAAATGGCCATTCCTGCCTAATCTAGCTCATACAGGGTTCCTCTAGTGCAAGTCGTATCTTCTAGCCAACCTTCTCTTTGCTTTAGAGAAACCCACTGTGATTGTTCTTACTCTTCTCATAAGTTGAGAGTGAAGCAATTCTAGGAAAAATAGCCAGATCATAAAAAGAAAATTTCTGAGAAATTGAAGAGGATTGATACTGTTTCTGATTGCCTAAGAGGAAAGTGACTCCCAACACAGGGGAAAAAAAGACTCTGCAAGAAATCTTTTGTGGTGATGAAAAGGAACAGAGGGTAATTTTGTCTGCTGTGTACATTATGGCCTGAAGTAGGAGAGGATATGAAGACGTGCAGGAGTGGCAGAACATGATATTGCACAGGGCTGTTTATAAAACTCTCTGTGTATGGGAGACATGCACAAAGAACATAATCTATGTAAACAATAATTTATGACAAAGGTCTTATAAATTTCTTGAATGTCACGGCATTTTCACATACATGTGATTTAGAAATCATCAACTTAAGGCCAGAAAATCTCAGGAAACAACTTCAGGCAGATTTATGCAATATTATACAGATTTATATTTGAAAATTAGTTGCTTAGCTCATAGTATCTTTAGATGACTGGTATTTGTCTCATGCATAGAAATCTGTATTAACACCATTGAAATGAATGAATGCAGGAGAGCAATATTTGCATTTTAGGCTGATATTTTACAAATATATTTAGGTATCTCTGGGTAATGAATCTCAGACTTTTTTTGTATTTTGCACTAATGCTTTGTGCCTTGTTAACCAGTTCTCTATGTATCACATACTCTTTCAGCCTTGGCAATACAGACAAAGAAATAACATTTTGCTCTAAGGCTGTCGTTGAGGACATTTGATGACTCCGTTGGCTTAGATAAGCTCAAAATGATAGAATAAAAGGTTGGGTTTTATAGCAGATGGATAAATAACACTTTTCTTAGACCAAGGATCTCAATGTAATCACAAATCAGGTTCTTGTGTCTTGAGAAGCAAGAATCTGGATTCTAATCTTTACTTATAATTACTTCTTTTGCAGCGCTTATCAATCCGGAAGCCTGAAGACTCAAAAGCCAAAGAAAAACAAGGAGACAATGTGAGGGAGAGGATTATCAGACGGGCTGCTTTAGAGTTTGAGGATGGCATGTATGGTATCCTTCAGCTGTGCTACATATAGGTTAAAGTGGTGACTTGCTAGAATAACAACTGCAGCTGTTTTGTTTGACAGGTTAATTACCATGCTCATTTTCCTTTCCAGAGCCTGGGATTCTTTCATTTTATTAACACCCTATTGAAACAGATGAGATGCTAAGACATAGAGTATCCAGAGATTTTATCCAAGCCTATCTGGAGAGGTAGGAGTTGAATGTTTTGCAAGAATTTCTTGAAAGAGTTACATACGTTGGAAATGAAGCTTACTTGCACTGTGGCTTTTTATAATGCCAAACATTTTGCAGAATACAATTAGACAGTCTAAATGGTAAAATAATCCATCACAAGTATGAGGCATGTAACTAAAAATGGAAGTGTGAACAGTTCTAATCTAATAGTACAATGGTAACTTTTTTCATCTACTAGTTTTCAGTAAGTGTGCTCCTATTTGTGCCTTAACCAGTTCTCTTCCAGCTAATCTGGGTATTGGAATCCCACTGTTGGCCAGTAACTTCATCAGTCCAGACATAACTGTTCACTTACAGAGTGAAAATGGAGTCCTGGGTTTGGTAAGAATATATCATGGTCACTTATTGCAGTGTACTTACCTTGCTGGGCTTTATTCCCTGTCCATCCCCAACTTGTTTATAATTTTACTAAAAACCTTATTGCATAATCATAAAATTCTAATTGTAGCATAGGTAAGTTTTTAATGAAATGTTAATTTCAGGATTACAGTGCTATTTTAATAAGTATGTTCCTAAGTACATGTTTTGCTGAAAGGAGTCAGAACCTTCAGTAGTTTGCAAGACCAAGCCTTGTAAGCCTTACCAAACATAATTTAAAATAAAGATTAAAGTGAATATTACTTTCACTGTCATATGGCTTTATGAAGTTGCATCTACATACCTTTTTCTGAAAAATGTTTGTCATTTCAGTTAAAAACAACAAAAAAAAAACCACTCTGTGGTTATTTAGTAATTCTAACAGCTTCTAACAATATGCCCATCAGTCCTGATATGTTAGTTGTGTAAATTGTGGCTTGTATCATCAGTGATTTTGTTCTGCTAAAGATTAAAAAATTGCATGTCTGTGATGATCTGTTTTCAGTAATAAGCATTAGAAATAATAAACTAGTTATGAATTGTATCTTGACATATAAAGCTGACATAAGTCTGTGTTATTGTCAGGGTCCTTATCCACTTGAAAATGAAGTAGATCCAGATCTGATTAATGCAGGTAAAATCATTTACATAAACTTAATTTATAGAAAATGATTATTCATTGTTAATCTAAAAAACTTCCTTTGATTCAGTATTTGAACCCAGACTCCTGTTTTATTTACTTATAAGTGTTAATGTATTTGTCTTCTTTTAAGTGAAGATTGGTTTTGTTCAATGGAGATGTTTAATATTAGAGAGCTTATGCTTTGATGCATTGTGGTAGCTACTGAAGGAAATTCTCTCCCAGGCCAGGCAGTAAACGGTCAAATCTTTTTCAGCAGTGAGATTGTTTTGTGAAGAATATGTGAGTATGGATTTGTTTTCTTGCTACTTTTCACTTTGTGTCTTCTAGAAAATGGTTTTCAGTGAATTACGTTTGAGACAGGTTTTGAACTGTCTTGATTATAACATCCTTGTTTATTCCTGACAAGTGAGTTTCTAGGAATGTAACCCCTGCATTTGGAGGGGTAGTGGTAGCCAGGGCAGGGGGAAAGAGCTCCCCAAATGGGACCTGGCACTCTGCAGGACTCTGCTGTGGGGAGCTGCTTTTGCCAGTTTAGGAGGGAAAGAAAGTCTGTCCTTATGTACTGTTTTTGCCCAGCTGTTTTGGGCCATTTCATCTCAGAAGCAGCCGTGGAATGTAAACTTAAGTTTTTTACAGTTTAGTGCATCTGTCTGATTTCTGTTTTCTTCATGGAGAGTTTTGCCTGTGTCCATTCCCTGTTTACATGTAAAACTACACCTATATATTGCATTGTGGCAAACAGCAGTAGGCCCTGGCAACTTACAAATTCTTATTGATGTTAATGCTATAAATGACAGACCCGTAGCTGACAGCGTAATTTTTTTCTGTACAGAAAGTCTATGCATTTTTCTTTTTATTTAAGTATGTATATACATACAAATATATGGAATTACAGAATCATTTAGGTTGGACAAGACCTTTAAGATCATTGAGTTCAGCTGTTAACCCAGGACTGCCAAGGGTGTACCCATGTGTATGGACATATACATATGTATCTATATAGACAGTACCTTTCACAGTAGCTGTTGGCAAGCATAATTAAACTCTGAAAAGTCAAAGGAGAGAAAGCACTGACATCGAACAGGCTTTTAATTTAATGCCAGGGTGCAGTCCAGCTATCATTCACTGTCTTGAAACATTAGCTACCTGGCTTAACTAATTGATACCATTATCATATTACGGTGTTATTGCCACTGTTTCAGTATTATATTTTAAAGAAGGAGTTATTTAAGGCCATCTTCTGATTTGATATAGCAAATTACTAAGGAATTGAGTTCAGCGTTTCACCAGTAGCTAGGTACTGTTGTGATACAGTGTATGAAGGAAAATGTTGGAGGTGCGTGAGAGTTGTGTTACTGCTTGAACTGAAATTGAGGTGGTTTTTGTTAGAAAATTTATTGACGATGATAATTTCCCTCAGTGGAGATAAAAAATTATTTAGAATAAAAACCATTTATTATAAAAGGTGGAATTCCATGCACACACATTAGAACTTATGTTTTAACATGGGTGCATTAGAAATGAACATGTTAACAGTGGTGCTGGGAAAAAAATAATCCAGGAACTTGATAAATACTCTGAAAAATCATTGTGCTCTAGTACAGATGTCAAGATGATTTTGAATTGTTATTTATGGTTGATAAATATTTTTGAAGTGATAATCTTGCAGGAATGAAGCTTACATAGGAGGTCAGAATGCAGCATGGAAATCAGATTAGTCTAGTATTGGTAATTCATTGTTAAGCACCTTTACATTTTCCTCTGCAGCTGCAGTAGACAGAACATAGGATAGCTGAACCTCAGCTCTACCACCAAAATAATTGTTACTATCATTGCAGCATCATTCAGAAACTGCTGAAGCTGGATTAAGACCATTCTAGGTGATTTCCAGCAAAATTTATAAAACTATGTGAAGAAAACAGAAGCTAAACGGCACAGGAATAGGAATTCTGTTCACATTCATCAACTGGAATGTATCAGTCCCCAAAGTCTACATTTTCAAAATATATTCCAAGTTTGGGCTTTGCCAAATTTTTGTTCACAAATGTAATTGTATTTCTCTGAAATATGTACAGATTTTTTTTTTGTTTGACCCATTTTCTGAATGTCTCTCATGAAGTTTATCTTCACTATAATGGAAACATAGACTTTTGTCTTACAGAAGAAATATTTACAAGTACTGACTTCCAGAGAGAATTTTCAAGTAGTGGGTAATATGGTGCTCTTGTTACATTATTCTGTGGTCCTCAGTGTGTCTCTTCTCAGGGATGCCTTGGCTTGTCACTTGATCCCAGGGTTCTTGCCCCATGCTGCTGTTGCAGGCCATACTGTCTGTCCCACTGCCTCGGGTGGGTGCGTGGTAGGGAAAGACAGTTCAGGCAGTCTCAGAGCTGGTCTGGGTTTCTGCATGGTGCATTCTTGTGATCTGACTGGAAAGCCACTTGTATGACCTTAATTCTATGCTATTTTGTGTGTCAAAATGTAATTTCCATACAATGTCTTGGCATATAATATACATCAAGTCAACTCAATAAATTAAATCAGGCCTGTATTTTAAATTTCTTACAGTGTTTCCTTCCCTTTTCCCATCCTCTTAGTTATTCGCATTGCCTCTTTTTCCCTGTTGTCTGGGAACTGTTTAATAGTGTCTCTTTCTTCTTCCCCTTTGTTGTTACACTAACTTTTTCTTCACAATGTCACATGGTTCTAAAATATTTTTCTCTTTTTTTCCCCTCAAGTTTCCTGTGCTTGGTTTATAATTTCTCCTTTGGCTGTGTTTCTTACACCTTCCCAGAGGCACACTGTACACACAGCTGTTGCTTAAACTGATTCAAAGTGCTGGCAGGAAAGGAAAGAGAGGGCTCTGGGTAGAGTCAAAATGAGACACTTCTATGTGTGCTCCGTTGCTTGACACAAGCACTGTGCAGAGAACAGTATAACACACAGAAGCACATTTTCTTGTGCACTTTAACAAAGCAAACTGTTCAATCTGATCTGCGTGCTCGACCTTTTAATTTCCCCATCTCATGAAGATGCCTTTTCTCTTTTTCACTTTTCCTGTGCACAGAGCAGAAAGCTGAAGTCGACAGAGATTTCTTAGCCTTGGGTGTCAGCGTTGTCTTGCCTGGAAGTGCTGGTGGTCAAACAGTAGGCAACACTATCCTTAAAAACTGTAACAAACTGCTTCACAATTCATTATGATTGATTAGGTTTACATGTGAAGTGTGGCCATGGTTTTACAGAATCCGAAGGAATTTGATAAAACCCCCTTATTTCTTTGTTAATAGCTGTGACTTCATTTGTCAAAGAGACATACATACATACTGTAGCTTATTTCTTTTACAGGCAAGGAGACAGTCACTGTTCTTCCAGGTTCTTCCTATTTCTCTAGCGATGAATCATTTGCAATGATAAGAGGGTACGTAACAACACAAACCCTGATCTTTTGAAACATGAAAAGAATAAACTGAATCAGTTATGGAAATCATTAGTAATTCCTTGAAATGTGGTTAGCACTTAAAAACCTGTAAAATGATCATGAACTTAATCAGTGACAGTTTACAGAGGATTAAGTCTAGCTATTTGAAATAGCAAATCTTACAGATACCATAGTGATGTTCATGTCTACCAAAACTTGGCCATATAGAAACACATTTATAACTCTATTTCAGCAACTACTTTTTGGTCATTTCCAAGTATCTAATCTGTACTTGCACTCTGTATATTCTCTGTGCTCAGCTTGCAACTGTGATCCTCATTCCACCTCCCTAATGGAAATTCACCATCTGCACCTGTTTGTTTTTCGGGAAGGTTGGATGCAAACAAACACTAAATCCTAATGGCTCTGCCAAGATGATGAGTGCATGTAAATATGTGAAGGAGTGCACTTAAAAGTATGAGTTCAGAGCTGACTGACTCTGCATGCAATTAACCAAAACCAGACAAAAGTAGTAACATTTTTGAGGCTCAGTAGGCAGAGACATAAAAATTTGCATCAGCGATACATCTAGAGGGGGAAAAAAAACCCCAACTGCATGTGTGACAAAACACTTGCTACCTCTGTGGTATGCCACTGTTTTTATATTGGTGTAATGCGAATGTGAACAAAAACTTGTTACGATTTGTGGGCTGTTACTGGAATGTGATATGCTAATTACACACTTTCTGTTGCCAGAGGCCATGTTGATTTGACGATGCTTGGAGCTATGCAGGTGTCTAAGTACGGTGACCTGGCCAACTGGATGATTCCTGTGAGTATGTGTTTGTACTACTGTCAGTGCACTGTATTTAGGGTAATATAAATGTAGCTGAGGGTCAGGCAAAGGAGAAAAGGGCTGAAGCAGAATGGGGGTTGTGAAGCTCAAAGCAGTAAAATAGAGGATATGTGCAGCTTTAAGGTTAACAGGTTTTATTGTGTACTGCTGCCAGTAAGCAACCCATTATCAGGAGTCAGGCCTCTAAAATCATGCTTCTGCTAAGCAGTGTGAAAAGCTAAACATGGTATACATAAGCCTTTTTCATTTGTCTTAGATCTGTGCCTTTCAAATGTCATATTTTTTTTCTGAGGACTGATGGTTTTTCTTGAGAGTGACAACTTTTACATAGTTGTACCTGGAGCAAAAACTTGAAGGAAGCTCGTCCTTTACAAAATTACAAAGAAATGTCTGCATTATTTGTCTCAGTGTTCCTGTCAAAGGATCACAGCACTGCCATTTTGAATACATCTGGAAGGAAGCAATACTATTGTATTTACCCAAACAGTCTTACAAGCACCAGCCATAGAAATATAAGCTAATTTCAGTATTATTTAAACACAGGATGATGTTAAGTCATAATTTGGACACAGTTTATGTTTTAACATTAAACAACATACATATCTTTCACATGGTTTACAAGTTTGATGTTTTCAATGACTTTCAATATGGTAATTTCTGATACCGTTTGTGTCAGTGATTAAACAAATTTTAGCTTAATTTAAGGTGATGAGGTGTATTTCTATCTGTCTGAACAGTGCTAAAGGTCTCAGGAAAGTTTTTGAAAATTGAAAGCTGAGTAGGGAAGGAGCCAATAAGATCGATGGGTGCCCCAGCTGTGGGGGCTGTCGGAGAGCTCTGTCCCTGCACCTCTCCCAGGGGTGCAGCTGGACCCCCCCCAGGAGGACCCTGGGGACACGCAGGGTGGGACAGGCAGGAGCTCTGCTGGGATGAAGGATCTGCTCAGGGAACTAAGGGAGGACCTGCACAGATGAGTCCTGTGGTGGAAAGGGACTTGGAGCGTTGTGGGGATGGGCCCAGCCTATTGCTGCCCTGTGCTGCCTGCTCCTGGAGAGCAGCAGTTGGAGGAGCTGG
>WTSP01011437.1:27482-38399 GCA_025331215.1 Actenoides lindsayi
GAGACTGAGGTCAACTGTATGGGTTTTAACAAGGCCAAGTGCTGGGTCCTGTGCTTGGGACACAACAACTGCAGGCTACACTGCAGGCTTGGAGAAGAGTGGATGGAAAGCTGTCTGGCAGAAAGTGACCTGGGTATGCCGTTGGACAGGCAGTTGAACATGAGCCAGCAGTGTTCATGAAGGCCAACACCAGCCTGACTCATGCTGTGGTTCTGTAAGTTGCTTCTGGTGAGAAGAGGACAAAGACAGGGTCTGTACAGGCAGACATGGGAGAATGGGTTATCTGAAGGGCTATTCCAGGTGCCTGTGTGTGATAGTAGGGGATGTGAAGGGGTTATGGGTAGGTTGAATATTGTATGTGGTAGATAAATGCATAAGAAAACTGTCTTCCTTAGATGTTCTTACAGCACAACCTGGTTTTATGGTCACACAGCTGAAAACAGGTGGACTAGTGCAGGCTAGATATTTTCAGACCTCACTGATACAAGTGTTACCTGTTTCAAGACTCTTTTCTACTTGCAGTGCCATGCAGTCAATGTTGTGAAAAATGGTTTCTGAAAATTAATGCTGCAGTTTGTGCATCACTGTGAGATTCTGTGTGTAATTTTTCTACTGCTGTTTTATGTCTTTTGATAGAACTCTATATTTTAAATATAACCTAGTGGTCAGATATGCTGTAGGAGTCAAAGTGTGACATGCATTAAAGTAATACTAGTTAGCTTTGCATTGTCGGATTGCAGTTTCTTTTTTTTTTTTTGTCTTGAGTTACAAGAACTTGTCACTAGAATGGAAAATAATGAAAACAGCCTCTGTGGAGAAACCCATACAATCTTGGAAATAAAAGGCCTAAATGAAATCACATTTTTAACCTGAGATTTCCTGTTTGAGCCAAGGAAAAAGTATAATAATGTAAGGAGTTGTAACCCCAGGTAACTAAAATAGGAGTTTACCTGATTTATCCATAGCTCTGTATCCCAAATGTATGATAAGTCACCCAAACTGTAATCATATATTTTAAATAGCTAACTTTAAAAAACTTACATTTAGTAAGCTGTATTTTTTCAGGTGATTGACATAAATAAATTTAAGTAACCTACACTGTCAATTCAGTAGTGCAGGTATATGTCACCGAGAAGCTTAGTGGGATATTTTTTCCTTCACATTAGTCTAAGACCTACTCTTTTATGGGATGAAGTAGGTTTTGTAAAAGCACTTTCTTTGTATTAACTTGTTGTGGCTGTGATTACAAGCAGAAATTACTTGCTTACATAGTGGCTTTTAAAAATTATTCTGAATTATCACATTCTCTTGTCAAAATTTTGAAGATAAACTAGAGAAAATACATAAAGTTGTAACTGTATAAACTCAGTAGTTTTTTGTAAATAGGTTTTAGAGATTTTCTTATAGACACAGTTCAAGATGATTTTGATCTAATAATCCCTTTCTTTCAATCGTCAATTAAATTCTAGGTTTTGTTTAGCTGGATTTCCTTAGATTAACATTCTCTTTATACTTTTGCAAAATGGAAGTCACTATATAAACACGTCCCTAGACTATTCTTTTTATTCAAAGTTATGTAACTCCTGAGATTTTCTTCTTTGACAATCCTTTGGCTCTGCAAAAGCAGCGTTAAATGTTCCTGCACCTTGTAAAGCCTTCTGTTTACTCAAGTTGTTTCTGAAAGGCCTATTAGAGAGCAGAAGGGGGTGGGTTAAATTTTATGTAGGAAGAATTGCTTTTGTAAATTAAAGTAGCAAGAGAGGTGTTCTTCAAGATACCTAAGTGAACAGCTAATAAAAAAAGATTCCTGCTCTAAAGTATGCCAAGTAAAACAGCAAAAATGCACCTTTAGTGACAGCTCAAAAAGCTGAAGTGATTGAGAAAAGTCACTCCTGACTCATCAGTGGATAGATTTTTATGCCAAAAGAGTCCCAGTAATTTCAGATCACCAGATTGCTATCTCAGGATATAAAACTTCATGCAGTTGCACCTGTCCTGAATCTAAATGCTATTCACTAGAGTGTTTGTTCTTGAAAAGCAATGTCATGAACTGGAGAAATTCACTACTTGTTTTCTTGCTTGGTTTCATTTTATTTGGAGTGTGTTGGTTGGTTGGTTGATTTGGTTTTGGTTTGATTTGTTGTGTTTGGTGGGTTGGGGGTTTTTTGTTTGTTTTTTTGTTTATTTGTTTGTTTGGTGTTTTGTTTGTTTTGTTTAGTTTTTTAAAAAAGCCCATTGCATTGTATTTCCAGTTTTATTTTTATTTTCACCTCTACTCCCATTGGCTTTTCCTGGAAATTTTGTGCTATTTTCCAAAGGTTTTTAGCAAGTAGTGTTTGGGATTGTTATTCATTATAGTATTTGTAAATTGAGTCACAGGACTTTTTTTTTAATAACTAAAATTTGCAGTTAGAATCAACATTTATTGCCATTTTCTCATGCCAACTTTTGTTTTTTCAATGTTTTGTTGTTTCTATGTTTAACACAATCAGTCATGCTTAGCAAGCACTTCTTTAAACTTCTTAAACTATGTGTATATTTCATACAACCAAGTATGTTTTGATGTTTAAATATTGAATCAAAAGGTAAATTGTTTGCTCAGGGTATATATATAGTTATCTTTAGAGAAAGAGGTGAAAATTCAACTTCTGCTGTATTTAGATAAACTTGCAGATATTTTCTACAGACACTTGCCTGATGTATTTACTGGACTGACCAGGGCTTGTTTGATTTCTGCTAGCATCACTTTCAAAAGAGGTGTCACAATTGGAGACTATCAGAATTATTTTTGTTGTATTTACAACTTGCTTGTATCATCTGTGTTGAATCAAAATATTTAAGTCTAAACTGCTTCTAAAAACTCAAATTGAGCTTTTGTCCTAGGCTTAGACAGAACAAAAGCAGACACTGCAGCCACAAATAATGCTTAACGATACCACACAATGCTTTCAGGGACTAAGTAGTATTCACTTTTCCAGTAGATTTCTGCACTTTTAATTTTATTGCAGAATACTTTTTGCCATATAGAAGTTAATCTTATTTTTCTGATTATGATGTTGAAATTCTTTCACTCACAGTTTTTGTGACTTGTCTTTCAAGATTGGAACTACCAAAGGTGAAGCCAGTGTTTTGCATTAATAAAACAGATTAATAAACAAACATATATATTGAAACATTGAAGCATATATTGTATTCTAAGTTTTTCTCAATATTGTGCAGAGTTACATATACCTTTCTTCAGTGCTTTATGTTCTCTAGAAGATGGTGATTTTAGTTTTGCATCTGTGTCAAGGGCATTATTCTCCATATCTGGAATTGCTTGTTTTGCTTATGAAGATGCCTTTTCATTATGTTTATCCCCAAATTTATAAATAACAGCTGTGTTTTCAAAACAAGAAAATATAAAATACAACTTTGGGTAGCTTTTATTTGTCTTTTTCTTACCTTTGAGATGTATCTTTTACTACAGTACACCACGAGTCCCTCTGACTTTCTGCTGTCATCATTTGGCACTCTTAGTAACTTTTGGCTTTCAGCAAATTTCTTTTGCAGTGAGTTCGTATTTATTGTGAGTGGATATGCTTGATGAAACTCCATAAATCCAGTCAGGAGCCTTTCCAATCAGTAGTTATTTCCCTTTCATTACTTTGTTTGAGATTCATTGGTCAGATGATTCTTAAGATGCTTTGCTTATGTTTTAATAACATTCTATAGTACAAATTTTTACAATGGGATTAACCAAGCACATAGGCATTCAGATCCTCCTGTTTCTCCTGTAAATAAGATGACATGTTATTGCTAGTTGGCTTGAAACATGAGTGAAATGCATCTTTCTAGTCGCAAGATTTATGTGCAGTGATACAAAGACTGATTTTGCTGAAAGCTCATAGTGTCAGGAAACTTTAAGCTGTATTTGACTGTAACATTTTTCACTTAGCTTTGTGTTTTGGTTAAGTTGAAGTATTTTTCATATGCTTTAGTTTTTGGGTTCTTGAATTGTTGGTATTTACCATTATTTCAGAGGCAAGTAATAAATTTAATTTTGTGTTTTGAATAAGTAATATCATGAAGCTATCCTTTCTGTCTCGTAAGAGCATGATAACACTTGAGCCCTAGGGCCGGTGTTTATTTACTTGCATTTATTATTCGGAACGGAGCTACAGAAGGCTCATTGCAATAATTGCAGCCTTTTCTTTGCTCTTATCTGCTAATTTCTAATGGAGAGGAAAATCCCATGAGTAAAGGAACAAGAGGATGAGAATGATTTAAGCGCATGCAGTAAAGAATGCTGTTTGCTTAGTCAGAAGTTACTTCCTAAACACTGGCGTTTATTGGTAGTTTTATTCCATTAAGCACTACTACTTAATGGCTTTTTGTATTCCTCCCTGTGGTATTTCTCCAACTAACAAGAGGGTTTCTGAGAAGGGAAAGGGGAAGGAGGTGGCTAATTTCTGAGAAGCCCCTGGGAACAGAGTGCAACTGGGAGAAGTTGGCCAAAAGATGTGGAAGAGAAATGCTGAGGACATGGACAGACAGACAGGCTAGAACAGATGGGAGCCCATGGCTGCTGGGAGCTACTGGATTGAGCCACATTGCACTTTGTGAATGAAGAACACAGTATCTGACCTATCTGTGCCTCGAGCTACTGCCAAATAGCTGCTAGCAGGGCAGCTTCACTGCATCTATAGAGCAGCAGCATGAGCATGCACTGTCACACCGGTCCTGGCTCTTGTGGCAGTTTATATTGTTTCACTTGGGATTTTAAAAGTTGAGGGATTGACTGAATGTGTCCCAGCCTGTATTTGCTTTGTTTGCAGTTCCTTTCTACTGTTGACTTTTTGAGAATAGAATAGAAGCATTTCAGAAAACAGTTTCTGGTCTCCTTCTAGTGGCTACACCTTACTGTGAAGTACTGCTATATTTTCTACAGCCTTCCTAATGTCTCTGGTTGCTGTTGTGACATGTATCAGAGGCTGGACATAGCTCAAGACAAAGCACCAGAACTTCTGAAATGTTCCCCTGTGACGCTAGGGGCTCTGTCTTCTTAATATGCCCTTCTAAATGTGCCTTAGCCATTAAACTGTGCTAATAATAATAATAACTACTAAAAGGGCTGACATGCTGTACCAGCAGAAAAAACATTCAAACAGTGGTGCAGTTGAGGGAAGTTGATGAATCTGAGAGAACAAAATGAATGAAATATCTGTAACATCACACTTCAGTAGACAGAGACTTACTACCGGTCAAAACAATGACACATGTCGTCAATGAGAAGGTAACATGCTCAATAGGATTTCAAGAATGTCATGAGGCTATGCCCCAAGAAAATCATGAGGGCTAAAGCCCAACTAGAACTTAATCTGGCTACTACCATAAAAGACAATAAAAAAATGTTTCTATGAATATATTGGTAACAACAGGACTAAGGAGAATCTCTGTCTTTTATTGGATGCAGGGGGAAGCATTGTGACCGAGGATGAGGAAAAGGCTGAGGTACTGAATGCCACCTTTGCCACAGTATTAATAGTAAGACCAGTTGTTCTTTGGGTTCCCAGCCCCCTGTGTTAGAAGGCAGGGATGAGGAGCGGAATGAAGCCCCCATAATCCAAGGGGAAATGGTCAATCACCTGTTACACCACTTAGACCCATGCAAGTCAATGAGGCTTGATGTGATCCACCCAAATGAACTGAGGGAGCTGATGGAAGTGCTCACCAAGCAACTTACCATCCTTTATCAGCAGTGCTGGCTAACCAGGGGGGTCCCAGTTGACTGAAGTTTAGCAAATATGACTCCCACCTACAAGAAGGGCCAGAAGGAGGATCTGGGGAACT
The DNA here is from genome assembly GCA_025331215.1 of Actenoides lindsayi. Lineage (NCBI taxonomy): Eukaryota > Metazoa > Chordata > Aves > Coraciiformes > Alcedinidae > Actenoides > Actenoides lindsayi. The sequence continues at coordinate 33,315 of WTSP01011437.1, forward strand.
GCAGGCCTGTCAGTTTGACCTCAGTGCCAAGGAAGGTTATGGAGCAGAACATCTTGACTGCTATCATGTGACACATACAGGACAAGCAGATTATCAGGCCCAGTCAGCATGGGTTTATGAAAGGCATGTGCTGCTTGAGTAACCTGACAAGGTGACCTACTTAGTAGAAGATGAGTGAAAGTCTGTGAATGTTGTTTACCTGGACTTCAGCATAGCCTTTGACACTGTTTCCCACAGTATTCTCCCAGAGAGACTGTCTGCTTTTGGCTTGGATGAAAAAGTGGCTGGATGGCAGGGCCCAAAGAGTGGTGGTATCCAGTTGGCATGCAGTCCCAAGTGCTGTTCTTCAGGGCTCAGGATTGCAGCCAGTTCTGTTTTAATATCTTTACTGATGATCTAGATGAGGGGATCAAGTGCACCCTCAGGAAGTTTGCAGATATCACTAAACTGGACGGGAGTGTTGATCTGCTTTAGGGTAGGAAGGCTCTTCAGAATGATCTGGACCTCCTGGATCAATGGGCTAAGGCCAACTGTACGAAGTCCATCAACAAGGCCAAGTGCCAGGTTCTGCACTTGGGTTGCAACAACTTCATGCAATGCTACAAGCTTGGGGAAGAGTGGCTGGAAAGCTGCCTGGCAGAAAAGGACCTGGGGGTGCTGGTCAACAGCTGGCTGAATATGATCCATCAGTGCGCCCAGGTGGCCAAGAAGGCCAACAGCATCCTGGGTTGTATCAGAAACAGTGTGTTCAGCAGGACTAGGGAGGCCACACCTCAAATACAATGTTCACTTTTGGGCCCCTCACTCCAAGAAGTACACTGTGGTGCTGGAGCATGTCCAAAGAAGGGCAGTGAAGCAGGTGAAGCGCCTGGAGCACTGAGGAGCATCTGAAGGAACTGGGGTTGTTTAGCCTGGAGAAGAGGAAGCTGAGAGAAGACCTTTTTACTTTCTACAACTACCTGAAACTACCTGAGGTTGTAGTGAGGTGGGGGTCAGTCTATTCTCCCAAGTAACAGGCAATAAGACAAGAGGAAACAAGCTTAAGTTACTCCAGGGAAAGTTTAGGTTGGATATTAGGAAAAATTTATTTACTGAAAGGATTGTCAAGCATTGGAACAGGCTGCTCAGAGAAGTGGTTGTGTCACCATCCCTGGAGGTATTCAAAAGACATGTAGATAGGTGCTTAGTGACATGGTTTAGGGGTGGGCTTTGCAGTGCTGGGTTAGCTGTTGGACTCGATGATCTTAAAGGTCTTTTCCAACCTGAATGATTCTATGATTCTGGATGAAGGCTGAGGTACTCAACACCTGTGGCTTGGTCTTTTTTGGCTAGTGGTAGAATTTTGGGGATAGTGTGTAATGACTAAGGGCTGATTAAGTAAACTGGACTTGTGTAAATCCACAAGGGCAGGCAGCATATATCTAAAGGTGCCAGAAAGCTGGCATTTTCCTGAACCAGGAGTCTCAAAGCCTAGTGGACAGCATTTTAGTTAACATGAGCAGCCAGGGATGATACCAGGACTGATATTATTTAACATCTGTATTCCTTGAAACAATATAAACCAAATACAATTTTGAGGGGAAAAAAAAACAACTCTAGCTTTTTATATTCTTCTTCTAGAGTATAAAATTCATGTTTTGATAGCTAAGGTAATGCAGTTAGGGAGCTGAGGAAGAGGGTGATGTAATTTGTGAGGAGTGTTGCAGCTTGGATACATAAATCTGGATCATTCTTGGAAAAAGTAAATAAATAATCTTTGAATTTTACAAGCAGTGGCCTTATTTTTTTATGCTCTGACTTAGAATAGCCAAACCTAAAAGATTAAGGCCTTAATAATGTAATGAAAGAAAATGATACAAAATTTTAAAGCTTTATCAAAGAAGATTATCTGAAAAAAAGACATGAGGAAACCCAATTCAAATTTAGTAATAAATCTTTTAATTAACCATCTTTAGAGGTCACTATAACCTAAGGCATTAGAAATATAATTTTATACATTGTTCCTGGTTCTTTTACAGAGATCCAAGTCTATCTTTTGCACAGTTTTGGACATTTTGACCATTAGGTGAACTGCATATGTATTGGTAGAGACAGTTGAAAAAAATAAACTGGTAGAGTATGTGACTGCAGGAGAGTTTTTTGGTTTTGGTTTTATTATTTGTAGTGACAAACCTGAGAGCAGGGAGCTCTACAAAAAGACCTTTTTCTGACTTGAAACTGTGATTTTTAATGATGGGAGAAAGGACATCTGTCTCTAAATGCCTGAGAGCACTGAAGGTCTTCTTCAAGTATCTCTATTGCAGAGTATTTGCCACTTGGGTTGAATAGGACTGTCTTTGCACAAGGCTTACTTTCTTTTGAATCCAAATACACTGTCTAGTTAACTTTTTTCTAGTACTTCTATTGCACTTAGTACATCAAACTCAGTATTTTCTTTCAAGTTGTACAGCATTACAAGAAATTTTGAGAAAGATATTTTAACTATTAACCATAAAATTAGTTAAGCACTAAAAATTAGCTAAATTCTGTATTAATAGAAAATATGCATGCTAATTATGTTCAATGATTGTCTTTCTTTTGGTAGTAATGTCAAGATGTTTGATGTTTAGGATGTGACTGACCAGCAGTAACTGAACAAAGGAGAAAGACAGGACCTGCAGTTACCTAGAGTCTCCTTGGAAATCTACATTTAAATGGGATATTATTTTAATATTCAGACATATTAGGTTTTTGTGGACATGTATCTTGGAATTAAGCCTACAGAAGTGTATCGGTTTACTGCTTCTCTCCCAAAAAACAAAAAAACCCCAAACCAACCAAATCTAACCCCACACCAATTGGTGAGATAGTTTTGTTAAATAGCTATATATGGTTCTGATGACCTCTTTACTTGTGGTGTGTGTGTCATTTGAAGCTGGCACATCTGTGAAGACAGACAGTACCTATATGGAGCAGGACACCTGTGTAACTAATGTATGTTAGTAGTGTATACATAACACTGCAGAGACAGGCAGAGCAGAAAACTTTGAAGGGATCCCAAGTTCATCCTTTTGACTGCAGTGTTGGCACCACTGATGGTGGTGATGGAAGTATCTTGTATCCACAGCATTACCTTCATTCGTGCTTTTCCCTGTGGAGTTCACACTGTTCCAGTTGCTCTGAATTTTAGTAGCTGTCCCTGGCATGACATACTTCCTTCCTAAGGAAGCTGAGACTGGTGATGGATTATGTACCTGCCAACAGGTCTGCATTTGTGGCTGTCGGAGATCATACTGACATTCTTAAAATCTTTGCTCTCTCATCCTAGATGGCTTGTTCAAGGTATTACAGGGGGATGCCTGAAAATTCATATCAAATGGGAAGCCTGCGTGAGGGCTGTAGTTTAAATGAGAAGCATTCATTACCTTCTGTAAGAGTTTTTGAAATAATTTTACTAACTTTGAGCATAGTCTGAGGCATAGGCATTCTTTCTTTTGTTTAATGGAAGGAAAGAGAACTTTCAGATTAAATGCTATTCATTTAATACAATATGACAGCAATTGGCAACATGGGCAAGGACTTTTAACAAGGAAGTAGCTCAGTTCCTTTTCAAATATTTTTACCTTGGCTGTCCCTTGATAACCAATTTTAAATGGAATTACTCAAGCTTTTATTTCCATCTGCATTTTAATCTTTCTTATTCTGCATTTACCACTGGTAAGTTTTAATGGTTACTTGAACATGTCATTAGCATCTGCTTTGCTGTACTTTTGATCTGATATGTTTGCCTCAAAAAGTTATATACTTTTAACATAACCAGATCAGTTCAGATGCATTTGCTCCTAAGATGTTGGAAACAGCTATATAATTCAGTGCTGGAAGAGAAGTCCTTCCTGCTGGAAATAGAGGAGAAAGGTTTAAGACACCAGCATGGATTTGAGAATAATTAGTTGTTATAGTGTTTGAATGCTCCTGAGTTCCTCTTTCCTCTCAACCACTTCTTTTTAGTTGTTTGGATTTTCTTACGAATTGTTTCCTTCTTACGACAGCATCTTGCTAGCTTGCAATAAGAAAACATACCTTGATTCTCTCAGCTACCACTCAGAAGCCTCTGACTGGAATGCCGCTTGGATGCCGCAAGTGACCAAACCAACAGGAAGGTTTCTGTTTAGGAATTACTATTAGGCTAAATTATTTTCTCAGGCTCTTTTAATGTTTTATTTTGACCACTCAAATGATGTTCAGTTATGAAGACATCAGATGAGAAAAATGTACCCTTCTCTCATATTTTCTTTAAGATGCTCCACCACCGCAATAAGGAAATTAATTATTCTGAAATAAGTAGGCATTCCATTACCTTTGTATGGATTTATGGCTGTGAAGAAACAGGGGAGCTGAATATCCTAATTTTAAAACAGAGTAAAATTCGTCATGCCCATGAATTTCCACCTCTTGCATCACTAGATTAGTTGAACTGAGACTTAGCCGGAACTGCTGATGAAGCACAGTGGGGAAAAAGCAGAATTCCTTCATGCAGTATGGACCTTTCTTGGTAGCTGAGAAGCTACAAGGATACTGTCAGGTTGTTTCTATCCACTACCTAACCCTCTGTATAAATACTGAAACTGGAACTCCCAGGAAGTGCATGGCTAATTCAGAAAACTTTCCTTCTCACTTCAAGCTCTTGCTGATGAAGTGGATTTTCTAATAGTGCTTCAAATTACCAGTGCTCTACCACTGAACAAAGTATTTCTGTCTGGTTTCATAGTCTAGCAGCACCAATGTAATTGGAAGCTAACAAAAATATTCATAAATAAATAAATGGTGAAGTGTGCAAAAAATGATAAAAAGGAGCAGGAAAGAGGCAAATGTGCATTAGCAGTTGCTTACTTGAAATAACTTTTTTTTTCCTTTTTTTTTTTTAATGAATTGTTTAAAACAATTGAGCTTTGTACAGGTTATTACATCATTACCCTTAAACGCCTTAGCAAGTAACCAAGAGTGAACAGTTTTATTGTCTGTAGTTTTCCTGGTTCACTCACAAATAAATAAAAATAAACATTTTATTGAAGTGAAATGTATAGTTCCCACTTCAGCTAATATACT
>WTSP01011437.1:38499-64099 GCA_025331215.1 Actenoides lindsayi
TCAGCTAATATACTTCACTGTAAACCAAATGTAGGGGTTTTTCAGAGATTTCATAGCAGAGGTGGCTGTTTCAAGCAGTCTTCAGGAGGAGAAAATGTTTATTTTTATGATAGACTGTCTATTACATGGAAAGTAGTCAAATGAAAGAGTCTAACTTATGTCAGATGCAATTAAATACACTATTAGAATTTAAAGGAAACAGAAATAAATATATCAGAACTGTTTTGGTCTACATGCTTATCCTAGACAAAAAGGAAACAAAATATCTTTTGGGAATCACCTGTTAGTCTCAAGCATTTTAATTCAAATTCAGGATGCAGCTGTCCCCTATATCACTATGGTATGGGGGAAAGTGCAAGTTGCAGGAGTTTGGTAGATGCACTGAGAGCAATGTAAGGCTCTTTGTCTGTATGACAGCTTCTTCTGCAGTAGATCTGTGATTGTCCTTCATTGGCACTTATTTCTTCAGTTATTTCCTAGTTTCTATAGGTCTTACTAGTTAATAGAATGAAAAGGCCTAGAAAATGGACTCATGGCATTGTCAGGACAGTTGCATTGATAGCATAATCCTCATTGCAAACATATTCTGAGTTACTGGGGAGATAGTCCATTGTCTGCAGCTACTCTGCATTATCTTGCCAGTGAGTCTCTGGCAGGCAGGTGAGAGGTCACTGTAGTCTCTGTAAGAAACCTGTATTTGCAGGTAGGATCGACAATGATCTGAGCAGGAAAGTTAAGGACAGAGATAAATCCTCTCATTCCTTCCAGCTTTGTATTTGCAAAGAAATATTTAGTAGTAATATTAAATGTGATTAATATTAAATGATTAACTGACCTGAGAGATTCCAAAGGGATTGTTTATAGATATAGAAAGATGTGATTTATTCTTCATTGTGTAAGCAGTAAGAAAATACGATTTTGGGAGTGGGGTTGGTGCATATTTCCTTCATTATGATCAAGACACCATTAAGTTGCTGGCCTGGCAGCTTAATGAGACAAGGCTCTTCCATGTGTTTTCTATCATGGACCATAGGCACTGATTCTAGTAAAATACTGAATCACATAACTAATTAAAGGAAGCATAAAAGAAAAGTCTTTTTATTAGGAAATTTTCCAGTCATTTAGCCATATACTTTTAAGTTTTATATATGAAAAACAGTGTACAGGATATTACTTTCCATAATTAACTTTAGTTACAGATAATAACCAGTCAAAAGAGAGCAAATATGAAACACTTGAGACAGAAATTAATTTAATCTGTAAAACTCATTGCCTCATGTTTCTAACTAACCTCCCCTATCATGCAGGTGCCTTGATGTTCCACTTCCCTTTCTGCCCTCCTCAGCAACTTTGGAGTGGCCTATGAGGTTTTTGCCTTGCTATGTTTTTTTTGGGTCTCGTGCTTGTTGTCCAAAATGACTGTTCTGGTCATACTGGTAGAATTTTGTACTTAATGGTCATTTCCTGTCAGACGTGTACCAAGACTCGACCTCTTACCTTCTAAGATCATAGATCATAATGCTGTAGCATTATGGAAAGTGAAAATAGAGATAGGTGAACACCAGGCCATAATAAACCTACTGTGATCACAGGTGCAATTGTGACACTCTTTAAGAGAAGAGTGAGTCACAGAGGCATTGCTTGGTTTGAGGGACAAACAAATGAATACTGATTCACATTCTTTATGCCTCTGTTCTGAAGTGACATCCACAGAGATCTGGAATAGAACAAAATGATCAGTTTATATCACTGATACAGCGATATGAGCCATGGTCTTCTAAACAGGCAAGTGGAGAGTGATGAGATGTTCTTGTTGCTACATTTCATAAGCAAGTATTTCTTTTGAGTAAGTAATGACATTTCTAACAACAGGAAAATGAACACTTTACTTTTCTGGTGTCAGAAACATTGGAACTACATTCACTGTAGTGAACTACATTCACTATATCCTCAGTGTCAGGGCTTCCATTAAGCCAATAGTACTACTCAGATTTAAGTTACACCTCAGGACACCAGACATGGCAGAATCCTTATTCTACTCATTGTTCTCCTATTTACATCATATAGATCCTGGAATGAGATACCTATTTTTGCTCTGGTAAAGCTCTATTAGTGTTTGAATACAGTGATGATGAAATAGGTGGGGGTTCTATGCAGGAAAAGGTAAATTATCTTGTGCTGTGACTGCAGCCAATATATTTTATTTATTTATTTTTAATATAGTAGAAGTGTTCAATTTCCATTAAAAATTTTATTTTAGGGTAAGATGGTGAAAGGAATGGGGGGTGCCATGGACCTGGTATCCAGTGCACAGACCAAAGTGGTTGTCACCATGGAGCACTCAGCCAAGGTAAGGCTCTGCCGCTTCTTTCTAAGTAAGTGTTTTGTGCTGTACTAAAAAAAGAAGAAAAAACCAAACAATTTTAACATCTTATATTCATTATGCTACTTTCTGAGGATTTGATACTTTTGCTGTTAGTTGTTATGGAGGTGTAATGGGGCTCTGGGTTAATATTGTTCCTTCATCATGGGAAAAAAAAAAGAAATATTAACTTCATGTTTAAAAGCAGCACACATTTTTTAGTTACTTCATGAAAATTTAGTGAGAGTGGCAATTGCCAAATTTACAGTAGATGCTACGCCAGAGCTTTTACTCTTTGACTCAGAAGAATTTGAAAAATGAGGTTCTAAATACTTGTTATGATGGAAAGATATTTACCTTTGAGGTTGCCAGTCAAATTGGTACTGACAGCTTAATAGAATAGATCTTTTTGGCATAATGAGATGCAGGCTGTCTTACATCATTATGTGATAGAGGTTAATCTAGAGACTTACTTGTGAGGAGAGTTTTATAAACGGTCTTCCACAAAAGGTCATAGGAAACCTGTCATTTGAAACTTCTAAAATGAGACTGTCCAAACTATGAGAAAAATGTACTGAACGGCAAAAATCTCTACTTTCAAGGAATTATACTGAATGTTTGAAAATGAACTTTTTCTTTAATTTCAGTGTTTCTGTTATTCCAAATTTGTTGTGTGTCTGCAATAAGAAGTAGTTGCATATTGTTCAAGATAATATGTCTGTCGGAATATGTAAGGGCAAGCATAATGAATTTGCATGGTAAACTATATTAAATATGTAAATATGAAAGCTACATATATTAAGAGTTCTGTGTTTTTAAAATGTGATTTGAAGGATAAATTTTCCTCCTGGTTTGGTTTTTTTTTTTTTTAAATACAGTAATCTTGCAGTTTCAGACGACACATTTTCAGTAGCAGAGTTGAGTCTGACTCAGTAGTTGTCATGTACGTATGTGTAAATAAGTAACCAAAAGTACAAACCAAAGTCATCTGTATATGACTCACAACCCTATTACAGGCTCCCAAAAAACTGGTTATGTAGTTATGCATTTGCTCGGACACATACTTTAGGTATTAATGTAATCTGAATAAATATTTATGCTAAATTTCTAGTTAGTGTGGAATTTGGTTAGGGTTCAGAGTCCAAACACTGTGTAATTACTCATGCCAGTTTTTCTCTTAAAAGTGCTATTATAGTGTTTGGAAGTTGTTTGCATAGGGATACTGAATCCTAAAAAGGATGGAAACATAGAGAGGTTCACTGTTACAAACAGTCCAGGCATAGACTGACTTAATTTAGCATATGTAGGGCCAGCATAACTTGGGCTCTTATGTACATGGGATGCCTGATGTGCACTTCCAGAGAGACAGTCTTTCATAAATTATTTCTTTGGTTTTTGTGAGAAGGCACTGCAAAACTAAACTATGTGCAAGATTTTTCATTTTATTCTTATTTTAAAATGGGGGGTATTCTTGGCACTCTTTCTGCTCAGTCTCTTCTTGGGGTCTTGATACTCATTCTTCTTGTTTGTTAAGAAATGAAGAAGAAATACGAAAATCTAATATTTTGAAACCAAAAGCTGCTGTTACAGTTTTCAAATACTCCTCCCTTTTTGTTTGTTTTTATTTATTTACACAAGCAAATATCTTATGTGAGGAATTAGTTCTGAAAATCAGAAGACTTTCATTGGGGCAACTGCTTTTTTACAGAGTCAATGTCATACTCATGGTATTTTAGTTCTTTACAGCAGATTTACTCAAAAACTTATTGCATCTGTATCTGTGCATCAGAGAAGCAATCTTTTGTCCAGCTCAAAGCCCAATGTGCTACAGAGTGAAAGAAATGCCTGCACACACTGAGACAGTTTGTTGTGGCTGTTGGCTTTTTAATATAGGGATATATTTGTCATTCTTCAAATAAATAATAAGACTATTATTAGATGCCAAAGTCTCATGTAAACCAACAGGAGTAAATATCTAATGAATGGAAATACAGCTGTTAATAGGTGGGGTTTGCAGTCAGTTTTGTCTGATTTATGATCTTGTGAAGGATCTTTAATCCTTTTCGGGTTTTTTTTGTGTAATAGTAATGGCGTGTTAAACATTAAAATAAGTTTTCTAAGAGTTCAAATGTGCATTCTCCTTTCAGTACACATACTGCAGTTTTTAAACATATCAACAGGATGAATCCTTGCAGTGCATGCAAAATGTAATTTACATTTGAGTGAAACTATTATCTGTCTTAAATAAATACTCAAATAATTTTCCTCTTTTTAAACTCAGATATGCAGCATATTGCAAATAAAACTAAATACTCCCTGCCTCATTTTTATTTACTTAAATTTTTTCAGGTAATGAAAAACAAAAGGTACAGAAGAAAGATGACATGACATGACATGACATGACATGAAAATAGTTTTGTAGAAGACTCTTCATCTTTAGAAACACTATTGAGGAAGGGTAACAGGAATACAAAAACTGAGAAGATGGATGCAAAATGGCTAGTCACTGCATTATAAAAGAAGTAGGGTAGCCAACTGAAATTAGCAACCATCATGTTTTAAAAGGATGAGAAACATTTTTCACAGACAGCCAACAAAGTTATGAATGAGTGGCAGGATGATTCAGGAGCTCAAAGAATTAAGTCTATATAAAAGGAACTAAAATGTTTTATGAGGTTAAGTTCATCAGTGACAATTAAATAGCGTTGCCCAGGAGCAGTCTTTAGCTCAGGAAATCCATACATCACAGCATGTCAGGAGCTAGGAAGGCATATCTGTGGGAGATGACTCAATTTTTGTTTCATGTGCTTAGGCCACTGTGAGACACGTGGCAAATGGACCTTATGCCTAATTGGTTGTCATATTTCTTAAGGTATTTTCTGCTAAATTTTATCTTTTGTTTATAGCCACAAAGAAAAACAGTAGAATGCAACTTTGTAATTTAATCTCTAAGGAGTCGCAGTGCATCTGTGCCTAATCTGCTAAATACTGTCTAACAGCAATAAAAATCAAGTTCTTACCCCCATATCATCATTGACATGTTTTGCAAAGCATAGTAAAGTAATGGCTGTTAATTGTTCCATGTTGTGAAATGAGTTGTCTACACCATTCAGAAAAATAGAATGGAAACTACTTTTAAACACTTGATTTGGACATGACTGAAACATGGAGCACTCAATTGAAAACTCCTTTCTATCCTTGTGAACAGTTTTGATTTCAATGTGTTACGGAATATTAAGGACATTTTTGTTCTTCAACAACAGAATTTTTTACCTATAGCATACTGAAACACATTAAAGTTTTATGTATCTACACAACAGTCTTTTCCTTTACCTGAACAAATCCCATATAAACTCAGACAGTAAAAATTAATGCGGTCCCGTTTGGATTCCTATTCTGTTACTGCCCTGATGGATGTCTTCTAAAAGTTTCCTTTCATGCTAACTGGTAATAGAATTATCTTCAGCTCAAGTTTTAAGAAGCTGTAAAGTATCACTTCTCAGGGTCACAGGAGCCATTCAAGCTGTCACCTCTGCAAGTCAATGCATTTCGATCCCAATTGGGTACCAAGACAAGACACTTTCATATGGCTGAGTAGCATATGTTACGCGTTACTGAAAATATTACAAATAGCAGAGATTAATCCTTGGCAAAGTGTGCAGTAAGGTCCTTGAGATGGACAAGATACAGGTAGATCAATTGAAAGCAACACTCTTTGCAAGTCATTATTTTCATTAAGTGTGAATAAGTTTCATCAGTGTAGTTACCTTGATACCAGATGTGGATCTTGTCAGCAGAATTAGAATGAAGAAATAGTTCTTCACAGAAAAAGATAAATCAAAAGCACATGGATAGCTCATTTTGTTATCGCTCAGGAGTCAAACTGACAGAGTTGGTTTCTGAGTTTATTTTAAGCCTCAAGGCAAAGTGATGATTGTAAATTTAAAAATTACTGTGTTCAGATGGTTAAATTAGACATGTAATACTCTGAGAGTTTTGAAATGCATAACTGAAAATTGATAAATAGAGAAAAAATAAAAGCATGTTCATAATGGGGGAAATGTGCACTTAATGCTACCTTTATAAAACACCTACAAATAGTGAATAAAAATGTAGTGATACATATCTTTTATATCCATTCAAAGCTTTTCCAGCCTACATTCATTTAGCAGTATCTAAAGCCATATGTGAACTCCTGTTAAAAGAATAGAAGGGAAATAAAGAAATTCAAAAATAAGGAAAAAAAATTAAAAGAGAAGGAACCCTCCCCTGGAAGTCACCACCCAAATCTTACCTGTCCAGCTTCTCATCACAAGCTATGTCTTCTCACTAGATAAATTTTTCCCAGGATTTAGAGAAGTTGGCATTTGATGCTTCAGGAGAAGCTGGCATTTGATGCTTCAGAAAAAGAAGTGCCTTAAAGTATACCCTATTTTCTATATATGTTCTTTTCTACTGTGTTTGCATGCTAATTTGTTATGTATGAAACAGAGATAATGTAACTTCTGTGTAGCACTTGAAGATGAGCATATTGCTCTCATCTCTTATCTACTGGAAAGAGCCCAACAGAGAGCTATGAGGATGATTAAGGGACTTGAGCATCTCCCCTATGAAGAAAGGCTGAGAGAACTGGGACTGTTTAGTCTTGAGAGGAGAAGGCTGAGAGGGTACCTTATTAATGTCTATAAATATCTGCAGTGTGGGTGTCAAATGGAAGGAGCCAATCTCTTTTCTGTAGTTCCCAGCAATAGGACAAGTAACAATGGGCATAAACTTGAGCATAGAAGGTTCTACCTCAACATGAGGAGGAACTTATTCACTGTGAGGGTGACAGAGCACTGGAACAGGCTGCCCAGAGAGGTTGTAGAGTCTCCTTCTCTGGAGACTTTCAAAACACATCTGGATGTGTTCCTGTGTGGCGTACCCTAGGTGATCCTGCTTTGGTGGGGGGGTTGGACTCGATGATCTCTAGAGGTCCCTTCCAACCCTTTACATTCTGTGATTCTGTGATATAATTCTTAGTCTGCTTTTGAGCTTTACTGGCGAGATGGAGGGAATGGGAATTCAATGTGGATAAAGAAACTGCATTTAGTCAGAGCATGACTATGCACTTGAGCCCTGGGGATTTGAAATGCCTGTGTGTATGGCTGACTTGGCACATATTGTTTGTGATAAAGTGTAAGAGAAATGTTACGCCTGCAATGTCTTTCCCTAATTTTTGTTCTTTATGTGTCATCTGTGAGGTCCCATATATCCCTTATCCTCACATTGCAGCAGGATGTCAGAAGAAGAAGTTCTGCATAAACTCAGGAGCCCACTCAGTGGTACACTGAGATATTTCTTATTAGTCACCTCCCTGTATGTGGGATTTAAGTAATAACTGTCCTGAATCCACAGATGTAGTCTGCCATAGAAGTGAATTAAAAGAATGTTCTGGGTGCAGTGAATGTTTCAAACCCACTGAATGGCTACAGCTGTGATTTTTATGTACATATTTGAATTCTGAGTAAGTTGTGTTGTGTTTGAAAATTAATCTTTGTCTGTATGTTGCTAAACACAGGGCAATGTCCATAAAATATTGGAGAAGTGCAATTTACCACTTACTGGGAAACAATGTGTAAACCGCATCATTACAGAGAAGGTAAGGCACTTTTCTTGAATCCTTGTCAATGCTTTCCTTTCCTTTCCCTAAGAAGGGACACTCAGTAAAAGTAGTAATGCTTAGTGCAAATTAAATATATTTGGTATCTGTTGGCAGTTCAGAGCAAAGATTCCCTTAGAGTTCAATTCCAGAGGTCTGTGGGCTCATATTTTCCCTTTTAAAGCTTTCACCATTGACATATAGCACACTGGACTCTTAGACACCTTCAGAACAACGATACCATGCATGAAAAGTATGCAAAGTGTGTATTTCCTTACTTTTCCCAAAATATTCCTGAAAATTTGCCACGTGAGATGCAAATCCTCAAATACAGCTGTAATCACGGCTCATGCTTTTGTTTGTTTGTTTGTTTTGGTTGGTTGGTTTTTTTCAGCAGAGCAACAACTGTGAAGTATATCTATGTCACACTGTTGGCATCTTCCTTGGTATACACTACAGATTCTTTCAGAGGAACACAAGCTGTAGCAGTAGTAGGGATTTAATTCTTTTGTCCTTACTTGATTCCACCTGTGAAGCAATTTATTCTCCAGTGCAAGTACATGTGAGTGTCTGACACTGCTGCTGATCAAAGTATATTAGTGGATCTTTTCAACAAAGGATAAGTGACTTAAGGTTTTTTTGTAATCATACTCCTTTTATTATCAGTGTTCACATTTTTAAAGACTTAGACTGCGGCTCTGTGAGCCATCTGTCACACTAAATAGAATGCATCAAAGGTGCTCATCTAGAATTTGCTTTCTCCTAGTGGTATATTGCTACTGTAATTTAAAGGGGTTTTCTTCACAAAGTAAGGGAAAATAAATGAAAATGTGGAATTTTTTCCAGTCTTCTATTAACTAGCCAGATACAAATGTAAGGTACAGAAAGACGAGTGTGAACAAGGACTAATAGAAAATAAAGAACAAGCAGAATTTTCTCTAAGAATCAAGATTTGTCAGATCTGATTGCTTTATTAGATGACACAGATGTACAGCGGTGCTTAGATAGTGTTGCAAATTCTGTTTCCACACTAGCTTCCTTGAGTGCAGTTCTTTATGCCCAGCTTCTCTTTTAAGACTTAGAGGAGCTATCATTCTTCAGTCCCATAAATCATCCCTATGTGCCCAGAGGACAGCTGAACTGTAGTACATTTCTGTGATGAGCTTAAGACTTCACTTTCATTTAAAGTTAAATCCTCACTGGTCTTTTGCTACTGATTTCTTCCCCCCCCCCCCCAGTGTGAGTAAAATTATTATAGACCTTATGGTTTCCCTGGCAACTAACTTGCAACCTGTGTATCTCCCTCTGGTAGGCACCATTGAAGTGCACATTGTTTTACAGGTGGGTTTTTTTGGTACACTCGTGAGCCTTGGAATTGGAATCTTGTCTTTCATTGCTAGCATATGAAAATACTGAAATTTGCACTGGGTGTGCAGTAGATGGTGGATAAACTTACACTCTGATGAGAGTATCAGCCACTCTGTACCTCTTTCCTGTCCTTAAAAAAATAGAAATAGAAGAACAAGACACTGCCTTTTTCTGTTTCTGCTCTTGGTGAGTATTGTCTTTGCAGCAAATAATTTCTCAGGCCTTTCCTTTGGGCCTCCCAGTTCTCACCAGATTGGAGCAAGAGGCATGGTCCTCATTTCATGCAATGAAGAACAGCTTCATGATTTTCCCACAAAATGAACACATCCCATATTTTACATTCTTTCAGGTAGAAATAAATGTAGCAGAAATTTTATTGGTCAATTGGAAAAGTGAAAAGTGAAACCAACTGATAATGGTGTCTTTTATGACTGAGAGAGTGCTACCTACTTCAGCACATACAATGTTACTGCTTACATCCTCATTTACTCCTTAGATAGTAAAAAAAAATGTGCTATTTGAACCTGACAGGCTGTGTTTGATGTGGACAAGAAGAAGGGATTGACTCTTGTGGAAATCTGGGAAGGACTGACAGTGGATGATATCAAGAAAAGCACTGGCTGTGACTTCACAGTAAGTCATTTTACGAACAAATATAATTAGTCTGGTGTCAGAACAAATACTCTCCACAAATCTTTTCATCATATGAAGACCTGTAGTTGCTGGGTAGATTACCTGTTGGATTTACAGTGAAAATAAGAATATAATTTAGGTCTAATCTAGTGTGTTTATATTGGAAGTATTGGAAGCTAGGAAAAACAGCAGAGATTGAGAAATGACAAAGAGTAAAAGGATAATGTAAAAGGGAACTCTCATGACACTTTGAAGAGGGGAGCTGATTCATATCTTGAGAGGTGGATTTTTTTTTTCCACTGTTTAAATTAGTTTGCCTAACTGTTGCTAAGTTTTCATGCTATCTTTAAGGTGAGTTTGTGAGTCTTCTCTCAACTACTCTGTGTTACTAGTGCCAAGCAATTAAATGCTTTGCTGTTGATATCTTTGGTTTTTCTCTCCATTGCCTTGTATGAATGAAACTTAGACTCTACATTAATCCAGAAAGCTGCTGCCTTTTGACCTTCACATTCATTCTTGTCTCAATTAAAGCTAAGAAAAAACTGACTTCTTGATGAAAAGCTGTAGTGCACTAGGTTGTAACTGGTAGCATATGTGTGGTTGAAAACATATAGTTTCTTCATGGCCTTCTCCTACACACATATTATGAATATTTTCTTCGGTGTTGTGAAGTCATTTGGGACAATTCAGGCCTCCTTTGGTGAGGACAATGAGTATGACAGTGTACAAATTGTGTTGTAAAATTACTTGGGAAATATTTGGTAATAAAGCGCAATACTCTTCCTCTTTGCAGAATTTCATGGCAGGACTAGGGCACATAATTAAAAGGTTGCAGAGGAGTAAATACGTGAAAGTGTTTGTTATTAAGGCTTTGAGAATACTATTGTCAGAAAGTAAAACTTTCTGAGCAGTGAGACACTGGAATTTCATTCATTTCTTGTGTCTATAAGAGAGCTCTTCTGATAACTTAATATAATTAATAGTGTATGTTTTGCTTGTGAGCTTTTAAATATTTTAAATAAAGAGCTGTTTACTTCTGAAAATATACTTGTTTATCTCAGGAAAAACTTTCAGTTAAAAATGAGTGAGCTGCAGCTGCAGAGTGTAGAAAACTGGTACATAATCACTTAGCTCCATTATTGATTTTCCATGTAACATTTTATGGAAGTTGTTATTATTTTTTAATTTACAGTGAAAGCAACCTTCCTTATTCAGCAATTCTGTGTATAAAAGAAATTACCCATTCAGCTTCTGACTGTGATTTAGGAAAAAATTATCAATTTTTTAAAACTCTAATAATGTCAGGGCTTTTTTTTTTTGCTTTGGGTGATGAATCTGTCAAGCAGCTGGCATCCAAAATTCAAATATAAAAATGAACTTGTAGGTTTGTATCTACTGCAGTCAGTCACTTTGTTTTGTTCTTTCATATTTAATTCAGGGATTAACTTCGTGATGAATCTGAAGGTACCATGTCTAGGAAGTATTTAAATATACTGAAACTGCAGGAAAGGACTTCTGTTGTCATAAGACACCAGTCCAAACCTGCTTGTTTGGCAGGAGCTGGTTTCTTTTTGGTTCAGGTGACCTAGTGTATGTTTTAAGTTGAGCCTATGTTACCGAAGAAAAGTCCAGCAGCCCATGCTCGAGGCAATGAAAGCAGAAGCAACAAAAAAATTCAGACAAAGAAGCTTAAAATGATGGGCTGTAATATTAAGTTTTGCAGCATTCATGGTGACTATGATAGGGCAAGATGATTAGGACCAAAAAAAGAGATTAGCACTACCCACTGTCTCTTAGTGTTTTTTCCTGTAAATATTTCAAAGCAGAGGTATACATTTTGAATCTTTAGGATAACCTGAACTTATCAATTGATGAGAGGTATTGCAAGAATGCACCATCTGGGTCTCTGGGATCTGTCTCACTGGGATCAGGAAGGGACTCCTCACAGGCACTATTTCCTTGTTCTCCTGAAGGCAAACTCCAGTGCAGTCTGTTTTGTACAGCTGTGGTGGTCATGCGTGAAATCACGAGCTGCACTAAAGGTGCTGTGGCATGAAAAATGTAGATACTGCTTGGTTAATGCACTTCATATATTTATCTTGAAAGAATGTGACTTTCATAAATGCTTACAAAGCAATGCTTGCTTGCAAATCATGTACCTCTGCTAAGGTATGCCCAAGGGTCAGCATTACCTACTGATTGGTGGTTCCAAAAGTGCCTGAAATCTCTGTGGCACTGCAGATGGAAAGCATGAACCACATTATTTATTTAAACTGTGGCATGAAAGGGCACTAGCTCTTCCTTTCATTCTTTTTTACTTTTTTTTGTTTGTTTGTTTCCTCCTCTAAAGCATGTTTCCAGGCCACAGTGATCCAGTCCTCTTCTCAACGAAATCCTTACCAAAATTTCTACTGACATCTGTGACAAGACTGGGTCACTGTTGTGTAATACTGGACACTTGATAGCCTTTCGTATACAGTGAACATTTACAGCTCCTTTACTTAGGTTTGGACCTCAGAAAATGGAGATTTGAGCATTGTGTTAGACATTTGTTCAGAAAGCAGTGTCCGTGGTCCTTTTTGCCACATTTCAAGACTCAGCCTTAGGCTTCCATGCAAGAATAACAGTTGTGTTTGTAGTTATTTCTGTTCACTGAATGATTATGTTGGTGGCAGGAACTTTAGTGATAGTGTATTGCTACAGTAAAAGCAGGGTTTTTTTATCATATGTTTTGGTAGTTTGTAACACAACCAATGGGTGGAAAATAATTTGACCGTTTTCTAGCAGCTTTTTTCAACGGATGCAGAAGATTATCTGAACTATAACAAACATCTCTCTAGGTTCCTTGCAAGTGGGATTTTAAGGGATGGCTTTACCTTTATATATAACCATCTCTCCCCATACATACTACTTATTTTTGGAGAGAACTTTATAGCCTATATGGCTTTCCTTGAGACACATTGGTCTATGCACTCCTCTTTTTACAGCCTGCTTACTTATTTGGAAAGACATCTCCTAAAGGACATTTGCAACAACAGAATGTCAAAAAACCCTGTGATTTAGAGTCAACAATCTTCATTACAGACTGGCATCATATCAAGAATAAACAATTTGCCCTTGATTTTTCTGTGCTGTGAAGACAAAGTGTTGGCTTAAATCAGATTTGCTGTAGCCTAGCATATAGATCACCTTGGCAGGTAATCTGTTTGGGTTTGTACTGGCTTATACTGTAGATGAGACCATGAGAGAACAGACTGAGAACCATACTTTTGCAGGTGTGTTTCTTTAAAAAATAACCAGGGTAAGTCTGAGTAAAAAAGTTCCCATCCCTTCCTTTTGTTTTTTTCTTAATGTAAAAGTTCAGTTTCACAAAATTATCTTAAAAGAACGTGGACTTTAGGAAAAACCTCTGCTAAGGAAACATTAGGTAGGTCAATAACATTTGGCTAGTGTATGTTTAAAAAGAAATTGACTGTCCAAGGTCAAGCCAGTGGGTACAAAATAATATAGGATGTAGTTATGTTTTCTGGAAGGATATTTTCCTTTGAGGAACAAGGCTGTTGTAGGATTGAGTCCATTTTTAAATAGATGTTGTATTCTTTCCTGATCAATCACCCCCACTGCAAAAGTCACAATAGGAACAGACTTCTGCTCAAAACCTGATGGAATTCTGGTTTTCTTTCATCCACATTCTCAAATGATTAGGAGTTAATAAGGGATAACCAACTTTTATTATTTCAACCAATATACTAACACTGGTAATTTTTAAAAAAAATTTTTTTTTGAGGGACTGCATGTACATTTTTGCACAATTACTTGCTTTTGAACACCTGATAAGGTCATTAGAAGTTAGTGGGACTGAACGTCATTCAGAATCAGGCCTTGAAAGTACTGCTTGCTGCAAAGAAATATAATGAAATAAGCATAGGGCTGTTAGTGTAGCTGAGAAGGGTAGGCTGGGGTTAGTATCAGAGAGTCAAAAAGCTTGAATTGTAGGGAGCCCCTGAGGCCATGTGTCCTCTTACCATTTCAGAGGCTGCATACAGGACTACTCAGGCAAACTGCTCCCAGGACACCTACCTGTTCAACGTTAGCAAACTATTTTCAGGCTTCCAAGATAAGCTGTAGGTGAAATAATATTAAGAATGGGTTGGTTAGAAGGTACTTGTAGACAGTAGCAACTCTGTGGTGATGTAGTGTAAAATAGTCTTCATTAAGCACATTCAGCCCTTGCCAAATGCTGTGCTCTTAGCACAGGGTTATTACCAAATTGACCAAATCTACTGGGATTTAAAGCAGTTGACTCAGGGGGCTTTCTGCATTTCAGATTTGATTACTCCTTGTTTTCTAAGCACAAACCATCCCTTTTGTTACATTAGCATTTTTCTGCTTATTTAATCACTTGTTATTTAGAGCAAACAGTTGTATTTGGGTCCGTTTCTGAGTGGTGCTGGGCTTTTGCCACCTCTGTTGTCCTCAGCAGGCATTGTGGCACGTCAGCACTTGTGGGGACCAGACCCTTTGTGAAGCAGATAGTGGTACACACAAATGACAGCTGTTAGCATCAGATGTGCAGACATTACATTTAACACAGTATGCTCATTCAAATGTAAAACACTTGAGGTTTTGATGGCACCAAAATCTGCTACAGCAGAAAAACAATAATCTCCTCCCATAATCGCCTTTTGTTATCATTCGCAGAATACAGATTTTAATGGTGCTATCTTTGTCCTCCAGCTTTTGCTTTTACTTCTGTGGAAGCATCCCTGGGTGAGGCAAAAATAGGCCCAAATTACATGAGGCACATAGGCAGGCACTTGAGAGTCAGAAATGTTGAAACATTTCTGGAACTAGTCCAGGAATGCTGGCACACTCAGGTTGTTTCTCCAGCTCCTATACACTTGTACCTGATACACCTATTTATTTTTCTAGTTCACACACAGCTTTGAAAAATCAATGAACAGTTTCCATCCACTGAAAATGTTTCATTAGCATTTGATAAACACATTCTTCATGAACTAGGCTTTCCTTGGTGGATATTCTCATAAGGTTATGAATGATGATCTGTAGTGACTAGAGGAAGGATAACACAGAAATCTAACTGGCACAGAAAATACAACCCTGTACCTCTAAAATAAAGAGGCTTTGATGCTTGGAAAGGCCCTTGTATATAATTCTTTCATGAGTTAGCTTGTTCAGTACCTTTAAGTGAAAAACATGGAATAAGGAGGCAGTATGTGATCTTTCAGTGAGACACATTAAACAACTAGGAACCAGATTATCTGTGGAACTGTTTTTCATTCTGAACAAGTAAGAACACCAAAGTTATTTTTGGTCTTCATCCTGGGGCACCTATTTAAATAGGGCTGGGAGCAGGAAGTATTTAAAGAGGTTTGGATCTTCTGTGGAGAGCTTTTCCTCAGGGTATTTGTGTAGACCTGCAATCAGCGTTCAACAAAATGCTAACCACACTATTCTTAAAAGTCTCCTCTGTATTGTTCCCACTTACCCGTTCTTTCCTCATGTAGTTTCCTATTTAGGCTTACTGTTTTTATTTTTGTTCTGCTGGATATCTTATCACTAACTTATTTTTACCAGTATATGGAATTAAAAGAATAGAACACGTAACTGTGTGCTCATACAGAAATGAATGTTAAAGGGAAGAGGCAAGTTTGAATTAAAAAAAAGGTAAAATGAGAAGTATTGAACTATATCATCATCAAACAATCAAATGAGTGGAAATGGAAGAAAGCAAAATTTTAAAAAATAGATAAAATTAGGAGTACTGGATTGTATCATAATCAAAGAAATAATCAAACCAGATGTATACTTATACTATAGGTAAAGTATGTGTGTAGTATACATATATATTGTATATCCCTGTTAATATGCATGTTCCAAAACTCAGTTGACTACTTCTGCACAGACCCAGCATTGACAGATAGCATCCTGCCTCCCAGTGAGTGGGAGGAAAAGCAGAATGAACTTGGCTATTGAACAAAGAAGGGAAATCATCAGTTTAAGATTCCTTACCATGCTTGTTTTAATACAGCAGTGGCAATTCAGTCATGTATTGAATATAATCTGGTTTATTGCCTCTACATCATTCAGTGTATTGATGTGTGAATACGATCTGATTAAAAGGTGATGGCTGAAGCTGTTGCCCCTCTGCAGATCTCTCTCGTACTGCTGTTCATGGCAACCACAGCCCCACTGTACACAAACTGTGACCATTTATGGGCCAGTGTATTAACTGAGCCACAGCCTGTTTTTGAGTTATGTTCATGTGCCACCTTCTATAGTGTGTAACTGAGGAGCTGCTTCACTTGAATTCAGCTATCCTTTCTGCTGGCATCAGAAGCCATCCTAGAAGACCGTGCGGTTAGTAGGGGCAAGTACAGGTTCAACCATGCAAGTTTAATCTACTTGCATTCTTAAATCAATAACCCATCTCAAAATAAAGGAAATTGAGAGGCTGAATACTAGCACCACACATATCTTGAATTCCTGCATCAGAAAATTTAGTTGTGGGACTGTTTCTCTCTAAATACTGCAAATATATAAGTTTAAATAAATACAGTGTCTCTAGTCTTCACTGACACGTAGTTGGTAGAGGTGGAAGTGAATGGTGAGTTGTGCTGCTATATCTGTATGCCAACTGTTGTGTTTTTTCCCTCTTTTTTTTTGATAGGTTTCTCCAAAACTAATACCAATGAGGCAGATTTAAATATGAAGTACAGACTGGGCTTAACTTGCCAGAAGGCTTGTTTCCAAATGGGAGCTCAGTGAAGAGAAATCGATGACTGTTTTGCAGTTTTTCTTCTTTTAATTTTTTCCTTTTTTTTTTTTTTTATTTTAAGAGCTTAGTAAGTAGTTTCCAGTTAGTTAATCTTAGCCTGTGACTATCAGTATAAATTGTACTCTACTTTCATAACATTACCAATTTTAATGGAAGTGTGAATTTATTCCCTACATTTTGAATAATGTTATACTTAAATTTTAATGAATATTGTCAAAAAAATGCCTTGTAGTCTCTCTGCCAAATACTACATTTTTTACACAAATTCAGAAAATGACCATACAAAACTTCTGATTGCCTCTATTTTTCTGATGTCATGAAACTTACAAATCACTCAATTGCTCTGGAACTACAGCACTTACCATGTCTCCATTCTACTGTAAAAGTGTTGGCTTCTTTTTTTTTTTCTTTTTTTTTTTTTTTTTCTTTTTTCCCCTGGATTGGTCTATAGCAAATGTATGCAGCTGTAGAGAAACATCAGGACTACGGAATTCTCTTTTCCTGAACCTTTTAATGAGTCTGTGATAAAACTGTTAATACCAGTGGAAATAACAGGGTCCTTAGCCCTGAATGTATCTGCTGTTTCCATGGGGTGTGCGTGCGTTGGTATTAAGAAGCTTACACTCCCAAAGTCCAACTCTGAACCCTTCTATTTAGAGCATACAAACTAGAATGGGGCTAGTGTGAAGGAGAAAGATTAAAAAGTTTCTGTCCCCATGGAGACAGATGGTAGCTGCACAGTTACCCCACATGAACTATTCTTACTCTCCAGATACAATCCTTCTGCCTCGCTTCCATTCAAAGGCAAATGAAGATCGTCTCTGGAGTCAGGTCTGTCCTTTCAGTGTTAACAGAGAAACAGGGAAGGAGAAAGTTGTGGTCACTTCAGAGATTTCTCCTGAAGTGAATACAGTTGGTTAAAGGTAAAAGCTATAAGATTACACCACTTGCTGATCAAAGCATCAGCAAAAGCTATAGAGTTCAGAACACAAACTCATGATAACCAGAAGGAATACTGTGAGACAATCAAAATGAGAAGTCATTCTCTTACACTGATTCTGCTATTTGATAAAGATCTTCCTTTCCCTGTTGTTAATTACAAAATGACTGCTATTTTTGCAAATAGGTGATATGACAGCATTGGCTCTCACATCCCAAATCAGGGAAATATATCTTTATTATACTTAGCATGAATTCACTGGAAATCCACATTTCACTAAGACACTATGTTCTCTCCATTCTGTCATTCAAATAAACAATAGCACTTAAAATGCTTCAGTTAAAATAAGTCCTGACATGATGTTTGACATCAAGGCTGGAGAAGATTAAGTGACTGAAAAAGTTGTGAAATGTCGATGCACAAATAAATATATACATATCATACATGTAATAAGCAGTGTTGCGATATGGCATAGAAATGCATTGTAATAATATTGGATGGATGAGGTATTCACCATAGTTAGTGTGTGTGTTGTGGAAGGAATGTAAGACATTTCTAGGGAACCAAGTAGGAAAATCCTGCAATGTTCAGCTCCTGTACTAGCCTTTGTATTGAATGTTTCCATTCTAAAATAAGAATGCTTCTCTTTCACAGGACATTTAGAAAATTTGTCTGATCCACACATAGGTTTTATAACAGTGAAACTGTTTTGATTAGAGAGATTATTTTGTTTAGTTGCACTTAATCTAAACAATTCTTTTGTCAATGCCGGAGTGGGTTATCCTTCTTCCTACAATAGAATAAATAAAATGCCTTTGAACAAAAGTACTCACATAATGCTAAATTGTATGACTTGAACTCATGAGTGCTAATGGGTGGTAGGCCATTGCATCACCTGAATGTGTAGGCAAAACCCAAGGGAAAGAAACATGTTATACAAAAAATAGTGCTAATTTCACAATTAAACATATGCAAGTGATTTCGCTGATAGGTAATTTGCATGCAAGACTTGAAAATACATTGATCAAAGTGCTCCAGAGTATCTCAACCCAGGATGAGCATAAGTTTAGTTTTCATCTGTTTTCTCCATTTAGGTGCATTCCCTATGTTACTCACCCATTTCAAGCAAGCTACTTTCTTTAAGTTTGACTTGTATTTCTGTGGACAGAGCTCACACTGATTTTGCAAAATAAAAGGTGGCTCTATTTTAGCTCAATATGACACAGCTTTGGTTTTGGATAGAGTAGCTCAGAAGCCTCTTGCCCAGTCCATAAAGACACCTCAGTGACAACTCTGGCCCTTGTGGTGCTGTACATAGCAAAAGGTGCCTATCTTTGCCTTCGTGGCCAAGGATGGCTTAAGAGCTACTCTGAGGGGATGGGTGTGATTCATATCATAGAATCGCTAAGGTTGGAAAAAAACAAGGTCATCAAGTCCAACCTACTACACAACACCTCCATGACCACTAGAACATGTCCTGAAGCACCATATCCACTCATTTTTTTAACACCTCCAGGGATGATGATGCTACCATTTTCCTGTCCTGAAGGTGTCCTGTTCATCATCACTCAAAGCTCTCCTAGAGAGTACCCAGAATGGAAGCTGGTTTTAGGGGAGAAGTATAAAAACTATCACACAGGGGAAGGGTGTTACTAATAGCTTATCCAGAGGGGGGGAAAGAAAAGTAGCTGGGGAAGTCTTAAATAAATTTATAAATGAAATGTTGATCTGTTGCAATTACCTATGCTATATTAGTTGTAGGACTGATTAGTTAATTACAGTGACCATTTACTGACATATATAAAAGTACAGGAGAAGTGTCTGAGGGCAGCACCAGGTGTATGCTGCTGCTGCCACCATGGAACTATGCTTTGCTGGCATACGCACAGAAGCCATAGTTGTTAATGTATGGCTATAAAAAGACTAATGACCTGATAATGTCTGAGAGTTCAGCGCCTTGGTTTCTGAAGTGAAGAATTAGAAGCCAAGAACTTCTGAGTTTCAGCTTTTCTAGTTCTCCACTTACTGCCTTGAGAAATGTCATCTGTGCCCTCTGCCTTGTCTCCTGTTGCTGGAAAAGGAGATCTTTTTCATCCTACCTCACAGGGATGTTGTGAGGATTAACCAGCTAAGGTCTGTGCTGCAGGTTATTTCTTCTTTTCAGATTGGGGATAACACTTGATGAAGAGTGTGTGAAGAGTACTTGAATACTGTCATATATGCTGTATATTTGAGTTCTGTGTCGTCTCTTATTTGTATCAGTGTTAATGCAAGAGAGCAAAAGTCAATATGGTGCTGGAAACCAGGGAAGAAAGGAGAACAGGCTCTCTCTGTATACAACAGTGGTGCAAATATCTGTATGTCACGCTTGAACTTTTTTATATTGAGGACATTATATTGTAGAATATTGGTATTGTTATGAAAATGTCATGTGTCCGCACAAGCTAACTGCAACATGCTGTGACTCCACTTTTTTAATTGATTTGTAAAGTAGAGTTAGAAATTAAAGCACTCTTAATTATTTCCCTCTCTGTGGATGCAAGTGTGCTTCATAGGTGATCATATTGTGATGATCGGTATTAGAGGGATGAGAGCTTCTTGTTCCTCTTTGGTGGTTGATGGTATGCATGAAGATTTATTGGGACATCCTTGAGATCACCCCCTGCTTGACAGCATTCCACAAGACAAGAACAGCTGATACTCGTTGTCCTGAAGAAGATGATGGTTCTACTATATTATCACATTGGACTTATTTCACTTTACATTTTACTGACTTTTGTCCCTGAAAGAACAACAAAAAAGATTGAATATTATAGATAATGTAGTTGTACTGTAAGCTCTGCAAACTAAACATCAAAGTCTTTCTATGTATTGCAAAACAATTAATAAAATAAAAATTAAAAGATTCTCCATGTTCTCTCTTCCCACTAATGTCTGTGTTGGGTCAATCTCAAACATAATTATCTCATTTTTGTAATTACTTGTTTTTCAATTAAGTCAAATAATGGACAGCATATGTAGTCCTTACAGAAGTGATTTTTTACCTTTTGATTAAAACTGCTGTAGAAGTGATAGCATTTGAGATGTTAATCATTGATGTTAGTGTTTGGCTGCACTCTGAAAATAGTACTAGATGACACATGAGGAAAAATTCCATTAACCACCTGGTGAATGGTAAAGCAGATGATTGCAAAGTGATGTAAACGCTTGTCTGTGGATAGTGGGGTCACCTTTCCATAGATGTCGTAAGGTCACAGGTAGATAAGTCATCATATCATTTTATTTTCAGTATCATGGGTAAGCAGTTGATAAATGTGAAGAAGAAAGTTTAAGCTCAGAAAAAAAGCCTTGATGATTCACTCTGAAATGAAACTCTTAAGTCATTTGTATGCGTGGTCAGAATCCAACAGTCTGTCACCCCTGTGAAGGGAGGTACAAGGTAATTGCCAAAACCACTGTGATAATATACCAGTCTTGCAGCTCTAAAATCCGCCCATACAAATGTTGAAGTCAAAGTTTTCCTCTGATGAGAAGAGAGACCAGTTAGTTACAGGCATATCTGAACAGTATTTTGTGTATCTACTGTTGCCTGTTTTACAATATCCCATTATGTTGCTTCACTGCAACATTCTGAGGCCCGCTCCTGCCCATATCCATCTGCTGCTGTCATCCATGTTCTTAGCTCTGAATATACCTACACTGTGGTACACGTGGCAATTCTTAATGGAACAACTTCAGGGGACGCTATGGGAGAGAGAAATTCCTTTTCTGCAATTTCTTAACATCAGATTGTGAGGCTCCAGCAAAGGTAAAAGTAGGTATTGTGTTTGTGTTGCAGAAACTTACTGTGCCTGGTTGATATGTATGTACATACTTAGAAATGAGAGCATGGAAGAAAAACTTGCCTTGAAGGCCAGTGGGTTCTCAATCTGCCTCCCATGGTAAATACATTTTATTTATTGTATTTTATTACTGTAACAGCTTGCAAAAACAAGTATATCATTACTTATTTGTGGGAGCAGTAGAACCTATGACTAGAATTTATATTTTCATGCTCTTAAAGCTGTCCCCTGTGCTTGCAGTTTGGAGAAAAACTGTTAAATTTGTGTAAAACTGTGACAGATGAGTAGACTGTAACTGCAGCAGTGCTTTTGTGTGTTGCTGCTGTTGCCAGTGTAGAGGAAGAGAAGTTCTACCCTCAGTGCTGCCATCGGTGCAGTGCAAATCACCATGTTTTTCACACGCCTGCGCCTGTATGGGATTCACAAGCTCGTGTCCAGCCACCTGGCAGCTCACCAGGTATGTAGGTTGGTGCAGTTTTCAGTAGAGAGGTGGCATTGCCACAGCCCCTTTTAAAGAAGGTGATGATGCTTCTTTCCCTCTATTAACTCAGCAAGAAGAATGTTTGTGAAGGTTCAGTTCCTAGCTCTTCCCAGGAATGTTCAAAGCATGTCTCACTTGTCCCAGGAAAGCATCTAAACAGCCATACTGCAGGATGAGCTGGGTGAGACTGCTGCTTCAGGGAAAACTGGTTTACTTTGCAGAAAGGATTGCAAAGGCTACGAGGCTGCAAATAAAGAAGTCAAGCCTGAGCAGGCGATGATCATCTAGCCTGTAAGTCATTTGCCCAGCAGTGGCAAGGCCTGAATTATGCTTCAAGAAATAGCTTTTGTTTTATTGACACAGACTTTTGACTGTGTAAGCAACTCACTTCCCCTCCTTTCTGGCTCCCCTGTGTGTAGGCACCTAAACACCAAGTCAGGTGTTTCTAGGAAAACTCAGAAAAAAACATGAAAACACCTACAGAACTGGCAGGTCAAACAGTGATATGCCCCTGCACCTTGGCACAGTACAAAGCAAGATTTTCACTTTTAAGATGAGATTGCCTAAATTAATCAAATTCTTTCATAGGTGCCTATGTCAATTACTTTTATTTTTTTTTATAAGTTCTGAAATAATACCTTTGGTTCTGTCAGCTGGTAAGTTCATAGTACATAGTTAGAAAACAGAATTGAAAACTCTGTAAATGCAGAGAAAACATGTTACAAGAAGCACAAAAACTACAGCAATGAGGAGAATTAGTTTGCATGAACTGAGCAACAGCAATATGAAAAGCAAACTTACATGTTACCCCCCAAAAGCAAATGTCATCCACAGAATAAGCACATTGGGACCACCTACAAAAAATCTACATGAATTCTATGACAAATTCAGTCTCATCTCTTCAGGCAGTGAGTGAATAAAGACTATAAATTTGATTTGATGCACATATCCCACAAAACTGTTCTTCCCCCACCACTTTGGAAAACTTGTCTATATGAGCAATTAACGCTTTCTCAGGTCTGTCCAAGAATAAAGCAAGCTCTATGAGGCTATAACAGGCAAAGTTGTCTTGTCAAATAAATATACCTAAAAATAAAACGTTCAAAGCTATAATCAAGCACTCTGGGTTGCCAGTCATTTCTGTCTAGTTCCATCTTGCATGTGCTCCAGTAAAGCCCATCACCTGTGCTTTCCTCCTGGCACCCTTCCAATCCTTTTGCCCAAGGAAGACTGCTCAAATTTGAGCTTGCATGGCAGTGGGGGAACCGAGACCAGAAGAACAGAGCTGTGGTGGACAGAGATGGTGCTGGCGAGTGACGTTTACAGAGCCACTGCTGAGCATCAGCATGTCTGGTTTGCTGGCTTGTTTGTGATGATGCACTGCTACTTGTGCGGCTTTTCCTGGAAACCCAAAAAAAAAAAAAAAGAAAGATGTATGATGCTCTCTGGTTTTCATTTCAGTTTGGAGATCACATGGATGCTTTTGCTTGAAAAATGAAAATAACACACTCCAGTGAAGTGGTTGCATCTTACCAGTTGTAGTGAGGTGGGTGTCAGTCTCTTTTCCCAGGTAACAGTGATAGAATCAGAGGCAATGTCCTTGAGTTGTGCCAGGGGAGGTTCAGATTGGATATTAGGAAAAATTTCTTATGAAGCGTTGGAACAGGCTGCCCAGAGAAGTGGTGAAGTCACCAACATAAGTACCTGGAGATACTTAAAAGACATGTAGATTTGACTTGTAGGGTCATAGTTTAGTGATGGACTTGGCAGTGTTTAGTCAATGGTTGGACTTGATCTTAAAGGTCTTGTCCAAGCTAAATGATTCTATGATTCTGCAGTGCACACTGGGGCGCGTATGAAGACATCAGGCTTGGACACAGCTCTCCTCAGAGACTAGATGCTCATTGTATAGGCGATGCTTACAGTGGTAGAGGATGGGGCTGTATCACCATGTCTGTCTGCCTTGACTGAGAATGGCTCAGGACTTCTTCAGACCAAAAGGCAGGGCTGAGCTCTGGGACTGAAATGGCACAAAACCACCTCCCTGTGCTGCACAGCAGAACTGGTGCTGCAGCCTTCCATTCAATGGGATACTTTGTGTAGGATTGCTTGTACTTCCTTCTTCTTTGGGTTTACAGGCTGGTATTTTCTGATTCTCTGCTGCTGTATTGATTAATACTGACATTTTCAGAGTCTTTTCTTCTTCAGGCAACTTACAGCCTGAGAAAAAAAAATAATAAAAAAGAAGCCAAATGCATAAATCTGCTAGCTATGAAACTGAAGGATGGTGAAATTAGTCTGCAACAGCATATCCAAGTTCTCATCAAGAGCAGTCCAGCATTTTTAGGATATGTTAACTGCCGCAGTGAGGAGAAAAGGCTGCAGATCAATATAAAATAAACCACAGCCTCAAGAAATCCCATTTATATTTTTCAAAGTACTTTCTTGCAGCTGTGCAGGAAAGTCATTCTCGGTATGTTGGCGGATCAATAGTTACAAAAAAAAGTCACAGACCATTTTGGGTGTGGAGCTTCAAAACTCATCCACTATGAAAAAAATCTCTGTATGTTAATGAGGACCAAATTGTAGACCTAATCTGTATTGTTACAGAGAAACAGAAAAACAGTGAGAATCACTGATGGTTTCACTTCAAAAGTGGGAGATGTCTTGGCTGGCAATTCATTATCCAAGTCATGGCTGTTGTACACCTCTACCTAACAAGCTCTCTGACCCTTTGCAAAGCAATGCCTCTGAAAATGTATCAACTTGAGAGCTTGTTTCTGTGGGGATTTTAATTTTATGGCAGATTACTTTCACAGAGGAGCTTAAAGGGTTAGAGGCGCCAGCAAGCAGCAACTGTAAGCCAGGTGCAGCAGATGTGGAGTTTGCAGGCAAACAGGCCCACACATCACTTCAAGGCACTGCTGGTCCGAGGGCAGCAAATGCACACACTGTCCCTGCTCATGGCTATTGATTCAGATGGTATCCGCTTTTGGTGATCTCTGCAGGTGTATGTTTAGTTTAATCGTATCTTCAAATCTAATGACCTTTAAGTGTGTGCTTGATGACCTCTGCAAGCACAGGCTTAGAAGACAGAGAAAGGAAAACGACAGGATCTTGTGTCTGGCTCTTGTGTACTATGTTGGGGGGTGTAGAAAGTGAAAGGCTGCACCTGCAGGGAGGAGCGGACAGGACGAGTGTCCCTGAACTGACCAACGAGGGGTTCCATCCCATATACGTTATATTTGGTATAAAGCTGAGGGATCACAAGGGTCTAGTGCTTCTTCTTCTCGCTTCGTCAATAACTGGCTTCTGAGGATGGCTCTGTCCACTCTGCCTTCTATCCCAATCAGTGTGTTCCTCAATCCAAAACCAGAATCTAGCTCTTGTCTGCTGCTGAGCCCAGCCTGGCCCCCCAGTGCCTGCTCCACAGCATCAGTGGTGATGGTGACATAATTGCCATCAGGCGGCTTGAGTTCAATACTAGTTTTGTACGCATTTGTACGTATTCCATTTTTATTATGATGATTTTCA
>WTSP01011437.1:73879-92528 GCA_025331215.1 Actenoides lindsayi
ATGAGCACAAAAGGGGATTCCAGGCAGATTGGCTGCATTAGATAATACAAGGGTAGTGACAACACTGACTGAGAGCTGCAGGCCTGGTGTGGTGGGAATTGCTCTGGGAAGAGCAGTAGAAAGGTGGATGGGGCTGGCCGCCGCTGTGCTTCCTCAAAGCATCCCTTTTGCTGCAGGTGAAAAGGCCACATAAAATAGAAACAAAGATTGTCCTAAACTTGTGGACCCAGGGTCTTGCCTTTACTGAGTGTTAGTCCACTGTGAGGGCTCTACCCAGGCTCTACACTGACATCCAGGCTGCAAAATTTCCAGAGTACTCTGTCTGAGCTGCTGCCCCCAAGGACTGGGCTGAACTGGTGGGAATATAGTGCAGCAGTGGGAATCTGCTGGGAACAATGTTAAATGCGTTTCCTAGTGTTTGAGGGAGTGCTGCTGCAATAGATGGGAGTCTTATCCAGTAGTTCCCCTGAGGCTGCTCTATGTGGCACCAGGGATGGCTGGATGCTGCAATGGACCTGGCAGGCTTTGGTCTCATACAGGTGTAGATTTACTGGCAAGGCCACTGAGGCTGCAGCCACCAAGCACTCTGCCAGTGAGAGAAATGGGATGGGACAGTGCTTGAGTGTTCCTGCTTGTCCCCAGGGTGGAAAGGCACAGTGCAGTGGGAGATAGGATCCTCCCTGGCTGATACCATATAGAGTGTTTGCTGGCATTCAAGTCTCATTGTAAGCTAATTCACCAGATAATGAAGAGATTGATATTTGGAAGGGACAAGTCTAAGCAAAAGACAAGATGTTATGTGTATAGTCTTCTTGTGCTAATAAATCTACAATGGGTCATGGTGATGTGCTCAGGTACCAGAGATGCATGCCTGCTTGAGCCAGGGCATGGGAAAGGGGTTGGCTGCTGCTGGAAGTATTTTCATGCAAGAGGATTGCACACAACAGCAGATGCTTTCTGGTTCTATGTATTCTTTCATCCATGTTTCTTACAGTTGGACTCCATCTTAAAGGTCTTTTCCAACCTAAGTGATTCTATGATTCTTGCCTTAATTTAGTTGGAAATATATTTGATTGGATGCATCTAAAGTTGGTGGAAACTGACCACCATAGTGGTGCTAAACGTGAGCAGAGAGAGAGTGAGAGGGAGAAGCTACTTTTTACGTTGCCCCATTTTAGAAAAGCTAAAGCTGTAATACCTGTGATGGTGATATCATGCCTAGCAGGTCATGCCTGATGCCTTGGGCTGCCCAGAGAGGCTGTGCAGTCTCCATTGTTAGAGAGGTTCAAAACCTGATGAGATGCTGCTGTGAGAAACCTGCTCTGGGTGATCTGTGTGAACAGGGAGGCTGGACAAGATGACCTCCAGAGGTGCCTTCCCACCTCACCCAGCCTGTGATATTAAAAAATTATGAAATTTCAGAAGCTTTGGCATTCTTTCTATTTCTTAAGCTCCTTTTATTGACTTCGAGTGAAAATGAAATGGCCTATGCATCAGTCTCTCTTTCCTTCTAATGAATGGTTGTGGAGGGTGTCCAACCAGCAGCAGCTCTGAGGGCACCTGCAGTACCTCTCCCTTGCCAAAATCCCTTTGCTCCCTACTGCACCCTTGAAAGCTGTTTCTTTCTTTCAGGCTTTGCTTGCTCTGTAGTGGCTTTACTGGTTTCCCACAACCTCCTGTACTGCTGAGTGAGTGATGGCCATATCCCTGAAAAGTAGCCTGCCCTTTCCTTTGACAGAACATGATCAGCTTGACAAACCCACTTCTACTGTGGATGGGACGAGGCTGTCTACTGATAAACTCAGGGTGTTGGAAGTGGGCAAAACTGGAGCTGTATTTCCATCCAGCTGGGTGTGTGCCTCTGCACTCAGATTGCATCAAAATGATTTCATTAACCACTTTTCTCTCTCACACTCACAGCTCACAGACATGTTCATATGCAGGTGCTGTGCGGGGGTGCTTGCAGCAGGAGACCTACAGAGACAGAGGAAAGGGGTAAAAAAAAACTTGCCTTCTGGAGCAGCATCAGCTGCAAAAGTCAGACTATTCTGTCTAAAGGTTTATCTGATTTAAAAAGAAAAACAAACTTAAGAAAAAAAATTGCATTAAAGACTAAAATGTTGACAGTAAGGAAGATTGAATTTCAGTCCTTTGGAAGAAAGAAATATAACTACTTGGCTCTGTCTTGCCTTAATACTGCTTTTATATCACCTGCTTTGAAAATAGATTCATATATTACAGTTTCCCCACAGCATGTGGCATTGCTGGAAAAAACCTTTGCTGAAGGAATGGATGTCACTAATATATAGTAAGAAAAGGTTTTATTGATTTGTTCTAGAGTCTGTTTTAACATGTCTAAATTACAGTGTTTTCTGGTCTAATCTGTCATTTCTTAGAATAAAACCATCCACTGATGATTTTAATCATTCATTTATTACCTAAGATGGGTGTTAATGAAAACTCTTCACAGGAATTAGCTTTGAATAATGTGGGGTTATAGTCTGTTTTCTTTAAGTTATATCTCAACATTTTTCTTGCCATTATCAGGAGAGTATTCCTCTGATTTAGCACCTCTCAGGTGAATCCCTATGTCATTGAAGAAGAGGTAGATACCCTTTTTCCTACTCCAGGGTATTTCCTCAGGGATTCAACAGCTGTATAAAATTGCAAGATCTTCCAACTGCAAGATATTGGTTGACACTTCATATTCCTATTTGGCTCTTGTTTATCAGTAGGGGAAGGAGAAGAAAACCAGCCTCAGCCAAACAGTAAATGGTGCATGTGGAAATATTCACACATGCTCGTGCTCATGTGCTGTGTCCAGCAGACTCAGGCCCTGCACTCTGTGCTTCTCCCATTGTGGCAGAGTGACAGGAGGCTGCGTGGGGGCCATGCCAAACATCTGGGAACCTTACAGCCTGTGGTGGTTGGAGCTACATGTGCTGATGAAACCTAAGTCCACGTTTACAAACCCTGAAATGCAAAATATCATTCAAGCCAATAGTTAAAATGAGGGAAAAGGGAGAAAGAAGTTATTCCATTAAGAAAATAGTTTCTGTTCTTCATATATTATCTCATCATTCACCTGCCACTTGTATTTTTAATGTATTATTTCTTCTGTATGTAGTGATGGAGACGTCTGAAAATATCTTTGAAATTAGAGTTTGATTTGAATGGAACATAAAGCCTAACTTTATTTAAAGTCGTATTATCTCCAAATTGAAGTCCTGTGTCCTGTTAGTATTTACTGCATATACTGTCAATATGCCTTGGAACCCAAATCTTCATTGTGTGAAAGGCTTATGGAAAATGGCCCTCTCTGCCTCTCTCTTCTCATCTCTTCCTTCAAGGTGTTGTCTTTCTCTCTTGCTTATGCATGCTTTGTGAGCAAGGTAGATATCACACCAGGTGGAGCCAGGATTAATCCAGTGAGGAAAGTGCTTCAGGGAAGTACCCACAACATGCCTAACCAAAGCCTCATCTTGACATGCCCTCCTGAGCACCTCTAGCACAAATTGGCCAGGGTGGCCCCTCCCTGGGACTGGTGGTGCACAGCAGTTCAGGCTGTGAGCAAGCTACCTCCACTCATCTGCACAGCATCCTTCAGCCATATGGTGACATTTTCATCTTCATCCATCACTCAGTATAATGAAAATACAGGCTTTTTTTTTTTTTTTTTTTTTCCTGCAACACTTATCTTCCATGAATGTCTTGACATTTATGTACCACCAAGAGACATTATGTTATGTCAGGATTTTATTCTTGTGGCATTATCTATCCTAATTAAGGCTGTCCCTTCCTGCTTCAACCATGTAGCACAGTAACAAGGAGGTTATGTTAATTTCTGAGTCTTTTGAAGTTGTAACAAAGGAGGTGGTTGATGCCAGGAGGATGAGCACCACATCACTGCAGCCTGCCTCGATCACTGCTCTTTGCCAAGCCACACAACAAAGCTCTCCATCACGTTTGGAGCAAACCAGTGTCCTCAGTTGTGACTGGCAACAAGGATGAGTGCAGAAGCCCCAGCACTGTAAGGGACACTATTCCTGACCAGTTCTGCATCTCTTTT
This sequence comes from Actenoides lindsayi, assembly GCA_025331215.1. Lineage (NCBI taxonomy): Eukaryota > Metazoa > Chordata > Aves > Coraciiformes > Alcedinidae > Actenoides > Actenoides lindsayi. The sequence continues at coordinate 77,949 of WTSP01011437.1, forward strand.
GCAGATAAACTACTATAAAATAAAGTAATTGGTTTTATATGATATTTTGCAAAGCCAGTTTTATGGAAAGCTAGGAAAGATCAGGTTTAAATCAATCTGAGCAATAAGCGCTTGCCATCCAGATGAGTGCAAGCAGACTCCAAGTGTGTGTAAGACTTCTTTTCTTGCCTCCATCTCACTTTCCTGGTGTGCAGCCTGGGCAGGCAGTGCAGCAGGTAAAAAACGAGGTGGCTCTGTGGAGATGCTTCAGGCTCTTGTGCGATGCAAGTGTCTCAGCACCTTCTGCAGACAGTCCAGGTGTCATCTGCTGCCATTTGCTCACCTCCAGCTTCTGCCAGATGCTGCAAGTTGTGTCCCCTCTTTTAACCTCCTCGAGGTGCACCAGGGCAGGATGTAAACCATGTGGTTTGCTACCAAACAGCTGTAGTATTCCATCAGAATGTTCTTGTTCATGGAGGAAAATATAATGGTTTGGGAAAAATGAGTCACAGATCAGGAAGAGAAAACATCTACAGCTTTTAAAAGTTTTATCGGACTTCAGGGAAAGAACATTTTTCTCCCTCTATGCAAATGGAAGCAGTTTCTTCCAGCATTTATGGAAATGATTTTTACACATGCACATATTTCTGTCTGCATACAAGAAGCTGAGAGAACAGGGGTTGTTTAGCCTGGAGAAAAGGAGGCTGAGGGGAGACCTTATCACTCTCTACAACTGCCTGAAAGGAGACTGTAGCAAGGTGGGGGTCAGTCTGTTCTCCCAAGTAACAAATGATAGGACAAGACAAAATGGCCTCAAGCTTCACGAGGGGAAGTTTAGATTGGATATTAGGAAAACTTCACTGAAAGTGTTGTTAAGCAATGGAACAGCTGCCCAGGGAGGTGGTGGATTCACCATCCCTGGTGATATTTAAAAGACATGTAGAAGAGGTGCTTAGGGACATGGTTTAGTGTTAGGTTAATGGTTATATTTGGGGATCTTAAAGGTCTTTTCCAACTGAAATGATTTTATGATTTTATATAACTCAATTCCTGGATACTTAGAGATGCTGTAAGAGTCATCACAATTTAAGAACAGTGAGACAGAGTGGGTAGTGGGTTCAACAGCTAATTAATCCTTGCTGGACTAGTTTTGTATTAATGAAGTGACCTTCACCCCTGCAGGGCTGTAATTCAGACAAGGAGACAAGGGTCAAGGGTGCCTTTCCAGGGCCTCCCTTCCCAGGCATGGGTGAGAGGTGCTGCATCCCAATCATAGGTTCATGTCTGTTAAGACATTGGCTTGGAGAAGGCTGTCATTAAAGCTGGAGCCATTTTTTTCTGCTATTCTTTCTTGGACATGGAGTGTTTTGCATATTTACTGCTCCTGGTTTCATGACAGGGCTCTTGCCCAGTGCGGGGCCAGATTTCCCAGTTCATTTTTGTGCCATTCCATTTCTGACATGTCAAAGTAAAAATATAAATGGCTTAAAATCACAACTTGGTTAAAGAAAAGAAGGAGTATCTTTTTTCTCAAAAAAAAAGATTTTATAAAAGACTTGATTGGAAATGGAGCCAGGTGGGTCTGACAGTCTATATCAGTTGAAAACAAATTCAGTAATAACCTGTGACATAATGACTCAGCATAGCCAGTCTTGTGCCTCCCACCACAGGTAATGCCTTCACTGCCTATGCTGCGGCTGGAGGGACCTCCTGAGACCCCTACTGGCAAAGACCAGAAGATGTTCAAAGAGCTGCTCCAGATGGAAACTGACTGGGCATGTTTGGTATTGTGAAGTCTAAAGTGAATTATCTTTAACAGAAGATTCGTTCATTGCTGTGGTCTCATAGGGAAATAGATTTGGGAAATTAATGATTGTGTCCAGATAAAACATCTAAGGCAGGTACCTTCTTGTTTTAATTGTTACTACTGAAGTCCTCCTGACTTGCTGGTCTTTCTTTTCTCTCTTGTTAGAAGAACAGGTAATTGTATTTCAAAACAATTATAACATTTCCTCTGATGAGCTTAGCTCATTTAGCCAGGTCAAACAAAGGTTAGAGGGGATGTAATATATCTTACTAAATATGTTGGGTGGTACATGCTGAGGAGAGGAAAGAGCTCTTTCAGTTGAAGTGATATTATCTCAGGATCAAACAGCTACCTATTGGTCATGAATAAATATACTGTAAATGAGAAGACTATTTCTGTGTGTCTGAAGAGGCAAAATCTGAAGACCTCATTCAGTAAGGGAAATGGGAGACTTGGGCTTGTTTTAAGATGGAGCTTCATGGCCCCACACAAGGGGCAGAATGGGTGAAGGGAGGAATCTTTGGAGAAAAGTGATGAAATATGTGTTGTGAGACCTAAGGTGCAACAAACTAAATCCAAAGAGTTTTTGAAGAGACATTGGATTCCTCTGCTGATGCCATCCTAGTGCTGTCATTACCTCATGTTTCAGCTCTCTGGGGTCCTGGGAAGGACACATCTCTTTGACCTCTACCGGCCCTGGTGACTGATGAACCAGTGTGGTGGCAACATGCACCACTGCTGATGGGGTGTTCACTTCAAAGGAGTCTCAGTGTGTTGTCCTCTTCCTTGCTTTGCTTAAGCCTATCACCAGAACTCAGTCTAGAGAGAAGGGACAACTGAGGGTTTCTCATGTCTGCTTTCATCGCCAGCATCACCCTGGTCTGCCCTGTTGGTCCACCTAGGTTGTTGGGTGTTTCTAGGTTTTTTACAAGAGCACATCAATTTGCATTTATTGGAGAGACAGTGATGTGATTGATGTCCCTGATCTCTCCTGTTCTCTTCCTGTGGGTAGATCTTGATTTATTATCATAGTATTTAACTTTCTTCAGAGGAGGATGGTCTGTGGCACACATCATGTCCTGGCAAATGCATGGATTTCCTGGGGTCCCTCTACACTGGACACTCACTGCCTGGCACCTTGTGATCACAACAGTTCCCCTAGCTTGGCATGTCTTTACGCACAGAGTACCAGTGTTTACTGTCCTGAAAATAGCTCTGGAAATCAAGAGATAAAGTTTTTAGCTCAGGATCAGTTTTTACCTAAGGTGTATTATCATGATTAAAATTACCCTCCTGTATCTATCTGCTGTGCACTTTTTTCCAGCATTTGTATGTGAAATCACAAAGTTCTATTTAAATGAAGATTTTTTTTCTTTTCTAGAATAAACTTTCTCTTTATAAATGCTACCTTTGTAAAGTTAGCAACTATCAACTGGGTCTATGCTAGCGTGAAATATAACACTCACAGAGTTGAAATTGTTTGCAAAAAAGCTTCTTATTTAACTGTACAGTGTCTCTCTGACCATTAGCTATGTGTTGTCTTTGACTGAGACATGACTGTGGACTTGATCCTTCTCCCATAACAAGGACCTGTAGCACTTGTAGCACTAACTGTTTAAGCTCAGTTCTTGGGGACAGGAAAAGCCCAAGTTTTGGCTATCTTCTTCTGCTATATACTTAAGAATGTAGGCAAATGCCATTGGATGGGAAAATCTGGTAATTTTGACAGTGCAGTGTGCACACTGAACCAATATTGATTTTTCAAAGAACTGAGGTTTTCTGTGAGAATGTGATGTAACATTATCTGAGAGTGTGGCCTGTCCTAGAAAATCAAGTTCTTTCTTTCTGTATCCTTCTACACTCACTGTTTGAATTTCTCTTCTAAAAGCTTCATATATAAACCACTATAGACTGAAAGCCAAATCTGGCCTAGTGTGCAGCACCTACAACTTCTAGGACTGTAAAGAAATGTAAATCGGACATTATATCCATTCTCCTATTACTCATGCTGCTGTTGCATATGCTTTGTCTGCTCTGTGCAGGAGACTACTTATCTGCATGCAAGAAAGCTGCAAAACTTCCCATGCGGCATCACCAGAATGTAACCCTACGGAGGCCCTTAACTTTCCCAATCAATCAACATTTGGGTTTTAATTGCTTGTTTTTTTGTTTTAGCTTTGTTTTGTTTATTTTTTAGTGTGCATGGTAGAAGGATGAAAAAAAGCTTGCCTGTAAGTAAAAACCCTGTGAAAGCACTAATTCAGTATCAGCACCTTCAGTCAGTCAACAGCTCTTCAGCTCCTTGCTTTCTAGCTCTTTCCTCCTCTGTTGAATCAGGGTGCAGCAGGAGTATGAAACTCTAGGGATCAGTTTTTGTTAATAGAAGGTGAAAGACCAAACTAGATCATCTGTCATGGACATTTCTTTTTGAAATATCAGCAGGATCAGAGACTAAGTGAAAGCAACTGGTCCAGCAAGGACATAAATCTGAGGAAGATGGTCTTTGAACTTTCTCACTATACCAAAGCCATATAGATGTGTCTGTGTACGTGCACGCTGGTAGAGGTGATGTGACAACTGCAGTAGCTGTCTTTTTTCCAGAACAGTATTTCCTACTGACATTTTTATCTTTTAGTAGGGAAGAATTTCTTGTTTGGAAAACACAGCTTGGAAATAATTAGCCTTTCTTTACATTCTGCTTCTAATTTTAAGCATTTTACCATGGGTAAGCTAATGAATCAATCATGGATACCTTAATAAAGAAATCCAATAGGTCAATAAATTGTTCATAACCATTAGTAATTACCTACAATGCACGGGACCATCTCTAATGTTAGCAAGAAGAGCCTGGCATATCATTTAGGGACATTTTACAAGTAGAGTCTGCCTAGAAACGGTGACCAAGGATTGTTAAAAGCCACCCATTTCACAGTCTGAGACCTGTTTAAATAAGAATTGTGTAGGTCTGTAATGTCAGCATCCTCTGTGGGGCCATACCGTCACTTCCACATGGGTGTGGGGCTCTTGTGTCTTAAAATAGCAGAACTTGCTGCATGAGGTAAGGTTTATCTGGACATCTTTGTCATTGTCAATAAACAAAATTAAACCAGTCTGAATACTTTTGTGTCTCTTCCCAGTTTACAGGAATCTTGCACATTTGGTCCCTGCAAGAAGAATAAATTTCTTGTTCTTTGAGGATAGCCTTTCATTACATAGGAGCTAAGAGGCATATGGTTATAACCCTTAAAATGTAACTCCCTCTTCCTACTCAGTAACATGCATCAATCACACTGTGAAGAAAATCAGTCGCATTGCTCAAAGACTGTGGAGTCACCACTGTAAAAGGAAGGCTTCTCTAGACTATCCAGGTACTTCATGCAGCCCAGTGTTCCTTGTTTATTCTTCAAAATCACCTACTGTTCATGGTTGTTTAGTCTCTCATACACAAGTCATGCATGAAGGCACATGCACTCCAGTTTATGCTTGCAAGCACTAGAAACAGTGGCTTAACAGCAGCTTTCTCATTCACTATAATTACTCGGTTTTGCTGGTCCCATTGAACACCTCGATTCTTTGTGATCATCCACTTAGTAAATGTCACATAGTGCCTAGCGCTAGGCCACAGCAGGCTGTGAGAGGCCTATGAGCTCTCCAAATAATACAGCTGCAAAAATATTTCAAAAAGTCCTTGAATCTACAGAATTTGACTGGTTCATACAAGAAACAGTGGGCTTGTAATTCATTCTTATACAATATTATTGGCATCAAACAATCTTTTCCTAGATGATCTGAAGAGAGATCATTATTTCCTTCACATTTAGATTTACAACAGAGAATAAATTTGAGAAAGCACCACAAAGAAAGCAATTCAAAGTGTAACTCTGCAGAGGCTCTGACGCACAGTGTTAACATTACCTCTCCCTTTTGTGTACACACATCTAATGAGGATTGTACGGATATTATACAGGTTTTTACAGAAACCCCATCCCTGTAGTACTCAAAGGGTTTCCATGGTACTTCAGTCAGGCATGGGCCATTCTATAATATGTCTCCAGAAGGCAAAATGTAGCTGCAGAAGAACATTTTACTTTAGGAAAAAAACTGTTTAGATTTGAATATTTTTTTCAGTTTCAGGTCCTATTAATGTTGCATGGCTACAGTACTGGTGGCAATAACAAAAAGCTGTGAAATCAAGACTGGGTCATGTGTGAGGATGGGAATGAACATCTCACAGAGATGACAATGATGCAAGCACTGTTCATTGATGCTACCTGGCATCAGCACCATAAAAAACCCTGCAAATTTTGGACTAGACTTTTTCTGCCTGCAGATATGCAAATAGGACCCACACCCTCCTGAGCCATCAAGTCTAGTCTCCCACTAGCCCCATGCGTCACTTCATGTTTTTCCACTCACATGTCTGCCAAGCCCCACTTCAACATGTAGTCTGGCCCATTGCTCAAGCTGAGAGGCTGCTGCAAAGCCTTTGATGGCTGGGAACTTCCCTCTTGCTTCCAGACTGATATTAATCACAGTTAGCACCTTCTGCTGTGCTGCCAAACACACCTCTTGGACTTCATAATTCTTCTTTCTGGTGTTTAGTTTATCCATACTGTTTTTGAAGAGAAAAAATCCACCTCTCCTTGTCCATGGTTTCCACAGTTAACTGTTCCAGGGTGTTTCCTCCCCTCACAGGTACTGGCCAGCTGCTCTTACCCATCTCAATGGGTGACTGCTCTAGCCTGCATTCATTCACACTGCAGACAAGTGGCTTTCATTGTATGCCATTGCATTTAAAATTAGGTGATGTTAGCAATTCATTTTATATATTTTGTAATAATATCTTTTAATATTAGTCACTGGATGATGTAAGCCCATAGCCTGGTGGATGGGAACTCTGACCACACTTCTGTTTGTGGTCACATTCACTCCTTCTCCATGCTTAGGAGTATTTCATTATCCCTTGCAAAGTGGTTTTCAGAGTTTTGCTCCAGGAGAGCCCACAGCTTGTGGTTTGGGCACTCAGACCAGTGCTGTGTGCTCAGACCTTTCTTGGTGAATTTTCCTCATGTAATCCTTTGCTATGGGGATCTAACCAGGCCCTTGGGGGTACACAGAGTCTTTCCAGAAGACAGCAGGGATACAGGGTGTTGATGAACCAATGTGGTAGGTAAGGAGGGAATCACAGTGTTTAAACTGGTGCAACTGCATCCTGGAGTGGCAAGTCAGTAGTTTTGGGGCTCTAGTGATGTGTTGTACCTTGAGCCATTCCCTTGGTTTGTGGGTCCCAGTACAGCAATAGTGACCTGGGAACCTTCACGTCTTCTGCAAAATTCCAGAGCACGGGGACATCAACACTCGTCTGGCTGCCTATTTTCCACATGCACAGAGCTGACAACATTATGGATGCATGGAGGCACCCACATGTTGTTTATTCTGCTATTTAATATTCACTGTGGGGAGGGTGTTTTGGAGGACTTCTAAGGACCAATTTGGTCTTAGAACTGTTTTGTATTTGATGAGGTCTTTTTTGTTTGTTCGGGGTTTGAAAGAACTTCTGACAACATCCCTTGTTGTATCAAATGGGCTGCACTCTGCCAAACCAGGGTAGTTTTGTACCTAGGGGGCTGTGGCAGAGCATATGCTGCTGTGCAGTGCTGCAGGATGGCTGTGTGGCAGGAGCTGGGAAATGCTGTTGCAGCTCCTGTGTTTGTCATCTGGCTCCTGCAGCAGGACCAAGTGCATGGGGAAGCCACCATGGAAGAGGCTATGAGCCCTTGTGCTTCCTCTCTACTTTGCTGCAACCTCTGAGATAGCTGTTCTGTCCTGCTAGTAATAACATGATTTTTTTATTTTTTTTTCCCAAAGGTTTCTGAACCATAATGCCACATTTAAATGGAGGAATAATAAAGGGAAAAATAAAATCCAAGCATTCCAAGCCTATATTTTTTAAGGATTTTTCTTAACATGAGTCACTGAACTCTGTTACCAAAATAAAAATTATTATCCAAGTTGCTACAAACAGAGACAGTGTTTTACGGCAGAACATGCTTTTTACTGAGTCAGAGAGTGCTCAGATTTGAACAATACATTAGTGCAAAAGGAAAATCTCATAATTTTGTTGCTTGATATGGTGATCCATCTGTAATTCAATATCATCGGTCTTATATCAGATGGTAATAAAATCATTGTGAGCTGAGGTACAAATCTGATGTTGGTTTGTTTTTTAAAAACTGAATGGAGCCCTTTTCTGCCATTTTTAAGGACCTCTACTAAGAGTAGAGAAATTGTTTTTACTTGATCCAATTTCACATTACGACAAAAAGTAAATTTCATACTACATTTCATTTTCAGATATAAAATCATGAGCTGAAAAAGAAAGTTGTGTACTGTGCTTATCCTTTGTCTCATAAACAACAACAACAACAACAACAACAAAGCATGGAGAGAAGCAGAAAGTTTCCTAGAGAAAAAAGCCCCACCATGTAGACACTGTGCACCTTCCTACAGAATACATTGTGGCTTTATTTATTTAAGGAGCAGTGATTTGCCCGCTGAAAGGTCAGGAGATTACATGCCCTGCCTACTTCAGTTCTTGCCTGTGGTTCTTACTGAATGCACAATCCTTCATTCACTGCTCTGAGTGGCTGAATAATAGATATTAAGGCTGAAAGATAGCTCTAGATATTTAGTGTGACCAATATGCCATGTGCTATAAAGACTCACCCTGGCCCATCGATATATGATTTGTTTTGAGAAAGACACACAGTCTGGATCTGGAGAAACCAAGAGACAACTGAGCATCGATGTCTCTTGGTCCTTTGCTCCAGCTGTCAGCATCCTCACCTGCCAGACTATCTGTGCACCTATCTATAAGGTGGAGATGTCTGCCATCCATTTTTTTTATACATAGCCTGACTATGAATAGTCAGAGGTGACTTGTCTTTATCAATAGTTATTTTTCAGCAGACAGCAAAAGGAGCTCTTATTCACCATCTGAGCTCTGCAGTTCTAGGAAGCTCTACACTTTTTCTCCAACCAAAAACATGCAGTAATTTTTTAATTATATAATGAATATATTATCTATCTAGCCACAAACAGAAGTGTGTCCCTTATCCTCAGAAATCAGAGAGCTGTCACCTATCAAAGGACAGTTCAGATAACTGACTTTTTCTTTGAAAGCCTTGAGACAGCACATTGGTGAAAAAGCCTCATTGGAGCATTTCCAAACAACACAGCAGAAAATTCACTGCCAGAGAGATTAGCATGAATATTACCAGAGAGATTAGCATGTCAGCACACTCATGAAATACCACAAATTCTGACGATGTCAGATCAAACCCATCTACACTACTTCAATGGTCCCACACTTCATTGTTTTGTGACAAGTATATTAAAAGCAGGAAAAAAATAGATCAGAGATTAGCATCACTGCAGAAAACTCATTCAGACTCAGATTAAGCACAGCTGAAAACTCCTGATGTCTTTCAGTGTTGCCATTAAAACAGGTACATAAATAATCTCTCTCCCACTGTAACAGCTCTGTCTGATACATGGGTAATTAGTCCTGGCTGTCAGTTATGCTTTCAGAGCACAACTTCTCATTTCTAAGGCAAAATTAGAGTGATTTTTGCATAGAGGTAATGGAATCCAGGGAAAGTCCTTATTGAAATTATGGCCTGCCCTCTCAGAGAGAAATACAGAAGGATGTTTGTGATCTATTGAATCTCAGTTTGTCCATAGCATGGAGGCCATATGGCCCAGGTGACCAAGACATGGAAAGCTGTGACTAACTCACCATCTGTAAACCTGTAATTGTCTCTATATACAGCTGGTTCCGGTGACCTTCTGACACTACCCAGAGCCAAGCTGCCATCCCTGCCATTATAGCAGCCTGGTGTGAAGAAGTGCTCATCTTAAGGGTCCCAGCCTTCACCTTTAGAAGAGGGTTTGCTGGTGTCATGGGCTGCCTGCTGGTGGCCTTAAACTGAAGGCACCAAAAGCAGATGCTTTGTGAGACTTCTGGCAGGACTTTAATATCAAGAAGTGTTAAAAGACCTTACATGAGTACTTGTGGACCTCCATGTACAGAGGTGTAACTTTTTTGGATCCTGGTTAGGTAGGTGCTCCTGACTATGTAGGTCTGTGTATTAGTGAGACAGCTAGGCTCTACTTCTCCCCCTTTGTTCCCTCTCTCTCCTTGTTCATCCTCAGGGAGCTTGTGAGACAAGACACTTATGCCATACTTCTGTAGAGATAGCGATGGTTTTTCTTCCTTTCCTTCATTTTGCATGAACTCCTTTTTTCCTCTGTCTGAGACTGTACAGGATGCAGCAACATGCCTCATAAAATTGATGGCCAGCACGAGAAATTCACATCTGTGTTTTGCTAACTGTGTTTTTCCCTCCTCAATTTCAGAGCAGAGTTCAAAATCATCATCTACAAAGTAATTGCTAGAATAATGATGAACTCTCTGCTTTAAGGACTTCTCCATCCTCCAGAAAGCTCCATGCTACAGGGAAGATAATATTTCTGAGACAAGTTCTTTGTTGTTTGAGATGCACAGTTGAGTATTTCTGCAGAACACATTCTTTAAGACCAGGGATTGGCACTAAAGCCAATACCATGGTGGGGGAGTTCAATCTAGATCATCTTTAAGGACCCTTGTAACCCAAAAAAAATAAAAAAAAACCAAGACATCTAACCTCCTCCAATATATTTATATATTCAAACCCTGCAGTAGGTCAAGGGAATGGGCCAGGCAAACAGGAAGATGGGGTGACCCGTGATAAAAGTGTTGCCTCCAGTCTTTACCTCTAGGCTCCACTTGCCCAATTTTTAAATCTTTCTGGTCATTGTTATTTCATCTTTGCTATTTCATCTTTGCTATTTCATCTGCTATTTCATCTGTAAAATGATGGCTTGAAATACTGCTTTTGTCTTTTATTCAGATAAAATGAGATTATGTTAATGAATAATTGTAAGGGACTGGGATAATATGATGGTGGGAAAAATACCATTTACTTTTGAATCTTTGGTCCTATTTGAACAAAATCAAACTTAATGCATAAATATCAAAGGTCATTTTCTAAACTTATAAATAGTGGACAAAAAAGGATTCAAAATATGCTTAATTAAAGCCCTTCAAGCAGCATGGGTGAAAGTCACCATAAAATTGCCCATTATAGTATTTCTACACTGCACTAAAGAATAGCAGCTTTCCCATTTTTTTCATTCAGCCTTGCTTTCTTTAGCAGGCACATTCGATGCTTTGATACTGTTTCTTGCTTAAATGAGACCATTGTTTCTACAAAATGGCACAAGTCCAGAGAACATGTCCAACATAAGCTTCTCTGAAAAGCTACCATGATGGTGCCACGCCACACTTATGATTGTGACTAAACCCTTGCTTCCAGTAGCAGTCCATGCCCAGTTAAACCCCAAATAATAGCCAATGCTGAAAAAGCTGCTGAACTGAAGAAACCTCCCCATCACAGTGATGTGTTTATCACAAAACAGAGTTCTTAGATCTAGCTTTACAGGTAGCAGCACCAGAAGTGTATCTCAAGTCCGGACAGATGTTTATCTCCTTTTATTTAGTCTTAGAAAATCATATTGTAAGACATTACTTAATGTAGCTGCAATTTAATTCTATTATATTTTATGTTGTGGAAAATTATGTTGAAGGAATAACATATTCAGTAGGAATGTGCCCTTTCCCAATGGTCATCTCCCTCAGGAAAGAGGGCTGTTGGCGACAAGGATTTGCTATTCCACTGCTGTCTGGGAGCTCTGGGGTCATGGCACTCATTACTTAGTGGGAGGCACTTCTCTGTGTGAAAGCAAGCCCTGCTGGCAGTCAGAAAAATTCAGCTCACTCCCTTCCTTCCTTTCTTAAGAGTTTTTGTGATTTTCTGTACAACTGCAATTACTATTTTGAAATTAGAAAGTTCAAAAATTGTCAAATTACATGCATACCATTGTCCAAAAAAACCCAAATGACAAATTGTGGCAATGTGAAAATGTTGGTACCAGTAGTAAGTACAGTAGTATGAAATTAAATCAGTCATGTTAAAACTGGAAAATCTGTTGTGATTCTCAAACAAATAGAGAGTTCAAGGATTATTCCAAATTAATTAGATATACATGATATTCATTCCTTTTGCTGTACACACTAGCTACTTCTGTATTAACCAGAAAAATTAAGCTATCCATAAACCCGAGGGCTCTGCTCTCATATTCAGTTTACTATGCTGATAAGAACAATGCAATTTCCTGAGGATGAATAACTAGGGGATTTCTGGTAGCTAATGGGCCAAGGTGTACACAGAAACAATCACACCCTTCTGGTCATTAATCCCTTGGATCAGCATATGCTGATAATTACTGCGTAATTAGTTCATAGCTTCCCTTTCAAAGTGGAAGAGAACTACTTTCTCCAAGAACAATGTGCATTGCATCTATCATGGTTTATTCATTCTGGATGAATCTGATTCTCATTTAAGAGGATGTATTCTGGGAACTTAACATCTCTGTTGTTATGTTTCTGTTGTTCTCAGCACTGTGGTGATGATTATTAATTATTTCAATCTGAAGCAAATTTTTAAGAAGTAACTTACATTGGGAACAGTGCTTTGGTTTTGGTATAAAAAGTAGAGGTGAAGGAGAGAAACTGATATTTCAGAGAGAGAAATTTGTGTGTGTGACTTGGGGAAGATGACATATAATCTGAACAACAAATATTTTCACTTTCTGTTGTCCAGAAATAGAGTGATATTTGATTTACTATGTACTATTAAATTACTATTTACTGTTAAATTTATTTTTGAAGTAACTTCTCTGAAGAGTAGCTAGTCTTCAAAAAGAATTATCTGAGCTGTTTTAATTTAATGTTTATGCTGCATGGTATTTAAGTGTAAAATGCCAGGCCAAAGGTTTTGTAACTCAAAACAACTTAACATTAGAGTTTTCCATGTCAGATCGTAGAGTAAATTAATTTAACAAAATATTCACAGAAACAAATCTGAAGAGACCTCACTATAGTCAGGTGAAAATATTGCAAAGCATTAAATGAATATTCACAGATAGGGTTCCTTGTTTTGTTGTTTTGGTTTGTTTGTTTTTGTTTTTGTTTCTGTTTTTGTTTTTGTTTTCATTTTCATTTTTGTTTTGGTTTTGTTTTTGGTTTTGTTTTTGGTTTTGTTTTTGTTTTTATTGTAGGTGGGGGTTGGTTTGTTTGTTTGGGGGTTTTTTTGTTTGTTTGGTTGGGGTTTTTTGTTTGTGTTTTTTTGTTTTCCTGGCATTACTAGGCCCAGTTAACTGATAAACTTCTCAAATTAGAAAGGAGATCCTTCCCATTCCTTTGTGGAATTTTCATGAGCTGAGGTCCTGCTCCAGAAGACATAGTGAGAATCAAATACAGCCAAAATTCCCTCAATCCCTGATCAGTAGTAACCTGATCTTCTTCATTATTAAAAGGGTTTTTTTGAGATACAGATACCATTGTCAGCATCCTGAAATGGGAATGCTGACCACCTTACTGATACTGTTGGACCAATATAATTGTTACAGGTTGAGCAACGAACAAAAAAGTCTCTCTCCTAATACCATCAGATCAGCAGTATTCTATTTTAATTGCAAATCTCTACTGAGAAATTAATGGGAGCACCTTTGTAGCCTTTTACTGTATAGCAAAACCCAAAGAACAGGTTGATGAGGTGGAGTGAGCCCAGTGGAGGGCTACCAAGATGCTCAGAGGCTGGAGAACCTATCCTACAAGGGTAGCCTGAGGGACAGAGCTGCTTCTGCCTGAAGAGGGGGAGGCTTTGGGGGCACTTCAGAGCAGCTTTCTTCTGCTAAGGGCAGGTCACTGAGAACATGGAGCCAAGCTGTCCACAGCAGTGCAAGGCAGCAGCATGAGAGACTGTGGGTCTAAGCTGAATCAGATCCAGAGAACTATAGGCCTGTCAGCTTGACCTCTATGCCTGGCAAGGTTATGGAACAGATCATCCTAAGTGCCACTGAGCAGCACATACAAGACAACCAGGGGCTCACACCCAGTCAACATGGGTTTAGGAAGGGAAGGTCCTGCCTAACAAATCTGATCTCGTTCTATGACTGGGTGACCGGCCAGAGAGATGAGGGGAAGGCTGTGGATGTGGTCTACCTAGACCTCAGCAAAGGCTTTGACACAGTCCCCCACAGCATCCTCCTGAAGAAGCTGATAGCACGTGGCCTGGACAGGTGCACCCTTCTCTGGGTTAAAAACTGTCTGGATGACAGGGCACAGAGAGTGGTTGTGAATGGTGCCACATCCAGTTGGTGTCCGGTGACCAGTGGTGTACCCAAGGGTTCAGTACTGTGCCCGGTTCTATTCAACATCTTTATTGATGACCTGAATAAGGGGATCGCGTCTACCCTTAGTAAATTTGTAGATGACACTAAGTTGGGGGGGACTGTTAATCTCCTGGAGGGCAGGGAGATGCTGCAGAAGGACCTGGACAGGCTGGGTCAATGGACTGAGGCCAATGGGATGAAGTTCAACAGGACCAAATGCCGGGTCCTACACTTTGGCAACAATAACTCCAGGCAGCGCTACAGACTGGGGGAGGAATGGCTGGAGAGCAGCCCTGTTGAGAGGGACTTGGGAGCACTGGTTGACAACCAGCTGAACAAGTCAGCAGTATGCCCAAGTGGCATGGAAGGCCAGTGGGATCTTGGCTTGTATCAGGAATAGTGTGGCCAGCAGGACTAGGGATGTGATCCTCCCCCTGTACTCAGCACTGGTGAGGCCT
>WTSP01011439.1:0-89245 GCA_025331215.1 Actenoides lindsayi
GAAAGGAAAGGAAAGGAAAGGAAAGGAAAGGAAAGGAAAGGAAAGGAAAGGAAAGGAAAGGAAAGGAAAGGAAAGGGCTGTTTATGGTAAAGGATAACTTTGTCCCAAGAACAAACACATATAAATTAACAATTTATATATTGGGCTTCAAATTAAAAGGCTTCCAACCATGAGGTGAGTCAAATTCTCAACCAACATTCCCATAGATGAACAGGGGCAAGAAACTTAACTCATTTCCTTCTGGAAATGGATAAATCCTTTTCAGTCCTTCCTATACTCCTAATGCCACTGGTCTATATCAAACAAAGAGAAAAGTGATGACAAGTGTCTGAACATTGTACCTGATACTGTACCTGTCCTTTTCTTCAGACTAAATGCACTATAAAACTAAAAAATAGAGTCAGTTTTTCATTGTACAGGAATAGTCTCAATTTTCCCTGTAAACAGTAAACATTTATATCCAATACCACTAATACAGTGTTTTGTTTTAAAATGAACCCATTTTATCATGAAACTCCTTGGTGTTACTGTGAATTACTGTGAACTGGATGACACAGACTAATGCAAATCAAGAGATGTAGGTAATAAATCTGGGAACAGAGATATTTATTTCTCATACATTTATCATCTCTAAATTAGTGAAATCGAAATATGACTATAACAAGGAGCTACTTAAGTATGGTAAAAATGATAAACTATGTTATTTTCTTTGGAAATAGATCTGTACAAGCAAAATATTGTGGGGTCTTTTGCTCTTGTATAACTATAATTAATGCATTAGGCTACACAAACTTATCTCATGACAGACCAATAACGCTGCCTAGCTTGGTGACTGTAATTTATAATTGTTTTCTTTTTCTCCCAAAGCGAAAAACAGGGCAAGATGTGAGGGAAGTTAAAAATCATAGGAATGTTGGGGAAATAATTATTATTTAATACAGTAACTATAATTCCTTGTAATGTCATAGGCAGTGTGTTTTACACTGTCCATGAGTATGTTCCTTAGAAGCATGATCTCCAGTACTTTTGAGTCATCCTGCTAGTGTCTCTGGTATTCCTGTTTAAGAAGTAATGACAAATCTCCCTGTCCCTTCATAACCAGAAGCCTGTGATACTGAAATATCCTATAGTATAAATGTGGGGATAGAATTTAATCCCTAGAAGTCATATCAACTATAACATCTTGAAGAAATCAGTATCTGTAGGATAAATGACTGCTCTTTTGTCATCCAACACATCAAAGGGCACTCCACAGTAGATAACTGTTGGACTTCAGGAAAAGGGCATTTTTCAGAGTTAGGACTACTAACTGCACTGCTCTCCAACCCACCAATCAAACCCAGTAAAAAAATGTCTGCAAATTAATTGTCCTCATAGGCTGGGTATTCCATCATTTGAGAAGGAGGACAAAGGTATTGTTTGGACTCTGGTAAATTGAGCCATGATGAACACTGTTGAACTAGTAAATACCATGGCACAGTGTACTATAGTTACATGCAAACTCAAGGCTTGGAAAACAGCCAATTTGTCCTTTCCATCGAGGCTTGGAAAACAGCCAATTTGTCCTTTCCAATATATACTCTGGTCTCTTTCTGACCAAATGCCAAGAACAGTTGGATGGGCACCATTCATCCCTTCAGCCTCCCTCACCATAGAAGGAAAAATGCCATCAGAGTAATCACAGTGCACTTCAGCAGGTCTCCCTGATCTGGACAACTGTATAACTTTCAAGATCACACATGTAAGTAATTCCTCAAAAGCGTATATAGTGTTTTTGAGTGCAATCCCAGATGAATCAGCTCCCTCTTAGCACACTTTTGAAAAAAATCCATGAGTTAAGACCAAAACCAAAAAATCTTTGGATTGCTGCTGTCCTCTGGTCTTCTTGGAAGCCTATTGGCTGCAAAAACTTTGTAAGAGTTTCAAGGAGCCTTACATTTCCATTAACGTCTATTAATATCTGGAGGGCCATCAGAAACCAAAGGAGCATTGCCAAGGATCACAGAACTCCAGCAGCATTAGTTATGTTCTCCATGTACCAGTTTTTTTCTAGCTGAGAATTCCCTCATGCCAGTGAGGTCTTTAGCTATTCTTCTTATTCTGCTTTAAAACTGTTGTCTATTGAAAGAATAGTAGAAAGAAGCTTTCATGTAAGTCAAGAATTAGACACTATTTAGCAGCTACAACTATGTTTTTACAGGCTTTGACTGAATTTTAATAGCATCAGTGCAACTTCCTATTTTGGGCTTATCTTCCTTGCCAAAAACTTTTCTTTGTAAAACAGAGTATCTTTTGCTTGCTAACTATTCTGCTGTAAAATCCTAATGGAGATAAAACTGTCATTTTAGTGCAAAGTAAATCAGCAAAGACACTAATAGGAAGAAGCAGTTTTAGGCTTTCAATAAAAATCTGTCATTCCTTCTCTCCATCGGTATTTCAGACCAGAATGGTAATCAGATGAACAAAGCCCACTTTCCTCCCTGTGAAAACGAAGATAGCACTCTAGCTTTGTCTACCTGCTTGTATCCATAGCTCCTTCTGGGCAAATGAATCTCATACACAATCATATAACTTTAGCCTCCTTCACTGGTACTTCTTGAACAGATTTCCAATAGTCTGAAGCCACCTGGCACCACTCCTATACTGCACTGTTTGCTGCTTCTTTTTCCTACATCTAGCTGGCTTTAGAATTGCACAGCTTTTTTTAAGAAACATCATAATGCAGTACTGACATACTCATACTGTCATTTCAATAAATGATAGAATTTCAATTAAATTCATTTTAAATTTTTTTTTTAAATTATTATTATTTATATTTTTAAGTTTGGAGATCTCTCTATTCATCCAGAATATTGCATTTTTCCCCAGCTGGTTTGCCAATCAGTCTGCCAAATGGACTGGCCAGTTAGTTATTTTACCGTATAATAACACCATTATCCCTAATATCCCAGTCTGTACTAATATATTATGGAGCATCAGTTACACAGAAGCAGCTTTTCAACAATTAGTTGTTAGAGCCAGATGATGTGAATAAAAAAATTGCATCTGAATCCTGTGCTCTTCTGGTGCTCAGTGAAATAAAAGTGGTTCCACAGGTTGTAGGTGGTGTTGTAGGTGTTCCAGTGGACCTAAGGCTGGTTGAGTCATTCACTTACTTGCTGATTATCAACATTGAATAACCACAAAAGTTCTCCCTGTCATTTGTATAAAGCACAAAGGATGTATGATGCTTAAAAGAAACCAACAGTCACTTCCGTAACTGTTAAGAAGGCTCAATTAGAAATTTAAATATATACTCTGATCCAATAGTAAAGTATTAATATTCCATTGTGGTTGTGCTCTGAGATCAGAATATAAGAGTTCTCAATCACAGAATAAAACCTAGTACATTTTGTGGTATCAAAGATAGGGAACGTCTCTTAAGGACTTAGTTATCTCAAAGGACATAGTTATCTCAATGTACTTCCTCAACGTTAAAGTAATTCATATAATTTTTCTGTGGATCTTGCAAGTTTCCAAGGTTTTTCTTTTCTGTAAAGAAGTGATTCCTCTACAATCGAGTACTACTGTAAATAAAAGCTTGAGGGCATCTTTTGAGTTTCTTGGCTCTATGTATGTCAATTTTAGCTCCTAGTTTTTATTTCTATGTGCTTGAAGTAGGTTAAGAAAGCTTGTACCTATTGCTCTATGTCCTTAAAAAAGACCAGGGAGAGAGGAGTTAACTGAGCTAATGCTACAGACTGGGCCTCCTTGCCAGCAAAGACCTCCACATGGTCAGAGTCTGTAACATATCAGATGGGATAAGTGTGCTATCTTTCTAATACATACACACTGGTGTTTGTCTTCACAGCTTAGATTGTTTCATAGGAGAAATTTTTCAGTTTTCAAAGCTGGTGAAGAGCACTTTTTAACCCAGCAACCTCAGTGGCTGAGGCTAGATCTGTGTACCGGGTTTGTGTGGCAGGGTATTGATAGCAGGGGAGGGGCTACAGATGTGGCTCCTCTGAGAAGCTGCTAGAAGCTTCCCTGGCTCCAAGTGTGACCACCTCTGGTCAAGGCTGAGCCAATCAGTAATGATAGTATTATCTCTGTGATAATGTATTTAAGAAGGGAAAAAACCTGCTACAGAGAGAGGAGTGGGATGTAGGAGAAACAACTCTACAGACACCTAGGTCAGTGAAGGAGGTGCTCCAGGAACCAGAGCAGAGATTCCCTTGCAGCCCATGGTGAGGCAGGTTGTGTCCCTGCAACCCATGGAAGTTAAGGGTGGAGGAGATGTCTAACTGCAACCTGTGGAGGACCCCATGCCAGAGCAGGTGGATGTACGTGGAGGAGGCTGAGATCCCCTGGGAAGCCCATGATGGAGCAGGCTCCTTCCAGGACCTGTGGACCAATGGATAGAGAAGCCCATGCTGGAGCAGGTTTGCTGGCACGACTTACGAGCCTGTGTGGGACTCATGCTGGAGTAGTTCATGAAGAACTGCAGCCTGTGGGAATGACTCATGTTGCAGAATTTCATGGAAGACTGTCTCCTATAGGAGTGCCGGAGCAGGGGAAGAGTGTGAGGAGTCCTCCCCCAAAGGAGTGGCAGAGACATATGGTGAACTGACTTCAACACTCATTCCATGTCCCTCTGTGCTGCTGTGGGGGAGGAGTTAGAGAAAATTGGGAGTAAAGTTAAACTCAGGTAGAAGGGAGAGGTGTGGGGAAGATGTTTTTAAGATTTGGTTTTTATTTTCTCATTATCCTACTCTAAATTAATTGGTAGCAAATTTAAATTGATGTTGTTTTCCCCCCCCAAGTCAAGTCTGTTTTGCCTGCGGCCATAATTGGTGAGTGATCCTTCCCTGTCTTTCAGCTCATGAGACTTTTGTTATGTTTTCTCTTCCCCATCCCACTGGGTGGGGGAAGAGTGAGCATGCAGCCATGTGCTGCTTAGTTGCCAGCTAGGTCTAAACCAGGACAATCTTATTCTGCATATTCCCAAATTCCAGCTGTTCCAGCTATCAGTAGGCTGAGTGGGGTCATTCTTCTCACAGCTGGAGTTATAGAAGGCATGGCAGATATTCCATAAAATTCCAGCATAAACAGCACTTAACAGCCATTTCTCACCTTCAGAAGATGGTGAGAATCTTCCATTCACACTAGACTGGAAAGGCATCATTTATGCTTCAATTATTGCTATTTCCAAATATGCAGAACAGTATTCCTGGTGAAGGACAATCCTGCTGAGTGGGTGGAACTAAATCCTGTGAAGAGCTGAGAACACCAGCACTATTTCCACAGCTTCCTAGTGAAGAAACAGGTTTTCACAGAATTATGACAGGGGCCTGTGTTCACCCTGAAGCATTTAGAAATGCAAGTGAGGTAAGCCATAAAAGAACTGAATGTGGATTGCAGCTGTGCTTTGGAAACCTACTACTCAATGCATTAATGGTCCATGGCTAAACAGTTCTCACTTGGTAAATCAAAAGTTGGTGCTATGTTTGAAATGGGCATGACTAATAAAAACCTGTTTTGTTATGGACATAAGTTATTAATGAGTTTAAACTATTAAACTCTGAATTTCATAGAAAAGACTTCCCAAACTATGCTGAGGTTAATATCAGCAACAATACACTTGCAAATTGCAGTGTAAAGGAAGAGATGAAAAGGGCATTATTCTGCTATAGCTGCCCTTGTTTAAATGCAAGGGCAGGTTCAAGAACTCTGGGATAGATCAGGGATAGAGAGAAAAGGTACATGATGCCAGAGTGGTAGAGAAACTAAAGTAGGTCCAAGAGTCTTATCCTCTCTGCATGACTATGAGTAAGGTAACTGGACCCAGGGCACCCACTAAAGCTTTCCTGTCATGACTGACAGTGGACTGTGATGGAGCTCATGGCAGGGAAAGACCAGAAGTGTTTTCCATAAGGTAAGTAACTACTATGACAGACTGCTCTTTCACACTTTCCAGGGCTTCTCCTCAGGAGACTAAACTTATCATCTGTTCTATGGAGGAAATATGCCATAACATTTTAATTTCCTGGACCTATTTGCTAAATGCGTAGGCAGTGGAAGCAGCTTTGGTTGATCACCACTAGGTGATATACAAAATATCCTTCAAGTGAATGTGGTCCTTGATTATTTTTTTTTTTATTATTGTTAGAGGCTTCCTCCCTTTCACTGCTTGTCTATTGCTTGAATCATAACCTCTTGAGGAAGAGACTATTACAATATGCATATAAAACAGTCTGACAAACCTCAGAGGGTAGCACAAGAACTCCCAAGGTAATTCAGTGTGATAATAAAAAAAAAAAAAAGAAAAAAAACCCAAACCCAACTTGTAATGAATTAATCAGCAGTGTTATCCTGTAAAATAAAGTTATCAACCCATTTTTTCTGGACTGTAGGAAGAGGCACAAAGAGATTAGATGTTTATATGCCCTACACTGAAAACCAAATATACAGTGGAGTTGTCAATGGGTTCAAATTCTTTCTGTACCTGAATAGCTCATCTTGACTTTGGCAGAAACCTAGTATTTTGAAAACTTACCACTAATTCGAGATTATAATTATAAATATTTTTTAAATGAAATCTTACTGTGTACTCCGAGCATATCTAATCTCCCTTAGGAAATGACCATTGACTTAGGTAGACTATTCTTTCCTCATTCCACGTTAACATGATTGTTAATCATCACCAAAGATTGCTGTTTCAGGAAATGCTAAGTTCCATAAAACACTCTTCTCCTTTAATGCACACTCAAGACAGTGTATGTTAACCTGACAGCTATCTTGTCCGAAGAGGACTCAAATTCTGTCCTTAGTGCTGGGATGGATTTTCCAGCAGGACTCTTCACAGTAAAAACCAAGACTAATACATTATTTACACAGGATGCAAATCGCAATAGCATGTTAACAGACCTGCCGGATCACCTTTACACAAGCATTAGGAGGCACTGCTCAACAACTTTTCTGTGGCTGGAGCAGGTAAAAGGAGTTTTCAAGCTATAGTTGAAATGCTCGTTCCAGTGCTTAACTTGTATTCGCCGATTATGGAAGGGCAGCACTGCAATGGAAATCGCGGATCGGGAAGTGCCTGCCGGGTGTGCCTGCCGCTGCCGCAGCCAGGTGCTGATGCGATGAAAATAGCGGCCACTTGCTGTGATCTCCGCCAGTCACCCGAGCCCGCTGTCTTCCCCGCCGCGGGCCGAGGTGGCGCCCCGGAGGGAGGGACTCCCCCCTTCTCACTAACGTGGCTAGAGGGCACTTGGCTCAACGCATACAGCCTAGCTGACCTCGAGTGCTTCCCTGCAAGCTGCCAAAGCCCACCGCGGAGGAGGCTGGAGACACCTGCCCCTCCCCGATTCGCTGGGGTCGCCTCTCTCGGTCACCGCCGAGCCCCGGGCATCGGGCGGGAGAACCCCTCTGCCACCATCCCAACTCCGGGGGCTGGTACCTAGCGCCCCTCGGCCCGCATCGCCCCCACATCGCCGCCTGCCGCTCTCCCACGGCGGCCACCTCGCAGCCCCGCCAGCCCCGGGGCGGGAGCGCTTCCCTCCTGAGCTGCGAGGGAGACAAGCTGTGCTTGTTCCCGCCTCCAACTTCCCCTAAGTTTACTCGGGCTTCCCCCTCCCGACGGGGTCTGCCTGGGATCCCGGTTCTGCGCGAGGGGGGGCGGGAAGGAGGGAGGAAAGGAGGGGAAAGGCGTGTCTTGCCTGGGCTGCCGCTGCCGCCGCGGCTGCTGGAGGCAGATCGGAGGTATAAAAGCGCTGGCCGGGCGCCGGCGGTGGCTCCAGTCAGCGCGGGCGCTCACGCCGCGTGGAGGGGGGCGTAGCGGGACACGCAGGGCGAGCGGCGGCGGCAGCGGCAGCAGCAGCGGCGGCGGCAGCAGCAGCAGCGGGGCAGACAGGGGCAGCACGGGGCTCGCCGTGGGTAACCCCAATGCGTGGACTATCCGCTGCTGCATTATGCTGGAGCTACAGATCCACTGAAGGGAGTTTGCACAACGGCCGGCTGGGCTGAACTGCAGCGCTGCCGTTCCTTATGAAGAAGGCACAAGTGAGTGAGGCCGGGCGCCGGGACTTACCTGCCGGGCAGGGCTGGATCGCGGCTTCCCGGTCGAGAAGGTCCGGGGCGGGCGGGGGGCTGCTGAAGCGGAGAGGGGTGTACGAGTCGGGGCAACCGCCGGGCGGGGAGGGCGCCCATGGGGGTGTCCACGGGGGCGGCCCGAGAGGTGAGAAACGCCGGCGATGGGAACTGCTGCCGTTGATGGGCGATTTGGGGGAGCAGGGTGGGTGGAGAAAAAAATTACCTTCCGGTCTTTCCCTCGGCGCTTGCAGCCCGTGGAAAAGTTGCAGTAAGCGGCCGGGTCGGCGGCTGAGCCGTGTGAGATCTCAAAAGAAGCTTGAAAAAATTGCCTGAATAAATGTTGCCTGTGTTATACTGGCGAGCTGAGAACATGAAATAATCGGAGGGAGCCGTGGCGTGGCTGCTGTGCTCGGTGGTCCCATTCAAGCCGCTCCAGCATGCGTCTCCGGGTCTGTGTTCCGAGTAGCCCCCGGCAGTCCGTCCCTCGCCCTCCCTCAAGCCGCGGCGGAGAGCCACTCAGTACCGTCGTGGGGGGATGCCTGCCATAATTTCTCCAAGTTCTTTAGAGATTGCAATCTATGCGCTGTGAAATTTTTCTCAAGGAAGGACGAGGACAGACACGAGTGGAAAAATCATCTTGTGACAAGAAGCAGATCAGGGAAACTTTAAAGAGAAAAAGTTTAAGGCTTGACTTGGCAAGATGCCGATACCCTCCATCCTGGCTGACCTCTGGGAGAGCCGGGGCTAGTCAATGCCGAGCCTGGGCTCAGAGAACAATGCATGGACACGCACCGTGCTGGTCCTATGTTGGGGGCTTTTTCTTTCCCTTCCACTTCTTGCTTAGTTCATCAGTTTCTTGGCGATTGCTGGGTTGGCCACACACCAGTAGCCCATACAGTCTTGGAAAAGGCGTTTTGTATATATGTATGTTTGAGGGTTTTTTGTTTGTTTGTTTTGTTTTTTTTTAAAAAAGGGATAGACCTTACTGAAGTCTTTTGGACAGTTAAGTAGTTTTTCAAGAGATGACAGGAATTACAAACGCTCACTTTTTGAAATACTTAAATCTCAGTTGGCCAAAGCAGTGGAGAATGTACCCATGCTTAAGGAATTATAACTTGAAGATGTAATTTTTGAGATGCTGAAGTACAGTGAGGTATTAGCTTAAATGATCAGTTTTGAATTCTAGCAGCATATATCCATTGCTGTTATTCCCTTTAGATGGCTAAAGAAGCCTTGCACCTCAAAGCCGTTCAGACCCTATAGACAAACTTGGTCAAATATGCTGAATAGTTTACCAGTTGGCAAGGGTATCTTAAAAAGTAAGAGCCATATTTGTCTTTACTTATATGCATTCATTTAGTATTGGTGTGGATAGCAATAAAGTAACAAGATGTTACGCGAGCCCGCGAAAGCACACGTGTAGGGTTGTTTCTTCAGAGAACAAAAAAACTGTTCAGCAAACAAACGAGAACTTACGAGTGCAAGTGGTCAAGTGTTTTATTTCATACAAACTATAAACTTCTAAACCCAAGAGAGTGCTTCTGAAAATTCAGAGCAAAGCAGGAACAATCCCCCTTTCCCAATAAACTGGGAAAGACAGGCAGTCTTGGCATTCAGGACCATATGGCTTGACTCAGGGGCTCATGAGCTGTAGCCTATGGAACAGCTTCTTGTCATGGTGGTGAAGCATCTGTCAGCCTTCAAGCAGTTACGCTTCCTGTTTTTTGGAGGCAGTGGCAGACTTCTTGCTCTCCAAAGGATTGTTTCCTTAATTTTAAGGATTAGCAAACGAATGTAATACCAAACAATTAATCATTCTGAGGGGATCAGAGCCAGAGATGGTTCAAGAAAGACTTTCCACTAAAACTATGGAGATCTTTGTGCAAAGAGAGAGTAAGTGAAGCAGACAGAAGGAGTGCTTGAGCACATTGGGGCACTTGGCACATGAAAGTAAATTTTAATCTTTATACTCTTTTGTGCCTACTTTTGCCATTTCTAGTCTGGTAACTGGTGTAGTGAAAAGAATGTGATCGGGAAGGCAGGAAAGATGTTAACATTTCTTATAATAAAATACTCTGCAATAGACATAATACAGAAAGTGAGAACCATTACATCACTGAGCCTTGAAAACACTTAGTAATATGTGGATAGTGCTTAAAATAAATCAGGGATTTTGATGTTTGAGGTAGTGTTACACAGGGATAATATCTAACCAGTGCAGCTGAAGGAGTAGCTGAGTCATATGTCAGTGCAATGAAGGTGCTGAAAGAGAAGAATCGTGCTGAATGTTAGACTCAAAGTGAGCAGGTTGGTCAGTTTGTTTAAATCACTGTTAATCTGAGAAACCACAGGAACTCCAGAAGCATGTTCCCCAACAGTACTCTGTCTTAGAAGGATTGTTTCTGAAACTATACAGTTTAATGAATATATAATCCTCTGTTTTAAAGGTGCCAACACCTGGATTTTTATTTTTTTTCCAAATACTAATGCTTTTAAAAATGTGATTAAGCATTTAGGGTCCAGCTGTACAAATCCCTTTTCAAGGGGACTATTTCCATGAATTAATCTTATTGAAGGATTACTTGTATGAGAGGATTTGCAGGCTTATATACTTAGTAATTAAAACTATTATCAGAAGTGAATTTGTCATTTTGCATGCTAATATTACAGCAAATAAAATATCACTTATGTCTGGAATGCCTGTTACATTTTGAATAAAATGTGGTTGTATGGTGCTAATGTGATACAATCTTGCAAAAACACACATCAGATTTCTGATTTGCTTGTTCTTTGTTTGGTTTGAAGACAATCTAAATAGGATTAAGTTACTAAGGAATATGCAGCAAGGAGGGTCACTCATGGACCTAGTTCAGAAGGCTGCTGATGTTCAGGTATCACAGCTACTTGGTTCAGGCACTTGAACTTCAGCAGTGGGTTGGGTGCACAGCCTCTTAGAAACCTCAATATTAGAAGTGACTTACATCTTGGTTTATTTTTTTATTGCTGAATATGCACATTATTGCTCATAGTTAAATGACCTTCTTAGGTTGTCCTATCTGTAGTATGTTTTTGTCACTGAAGTGGGAGCCTCTGTAGAAATTATTATGGAATGGTACCTGGAATTAATAAACAAATTGCCCACTCCAGTCTCATATTGGCAGGCTAAATCAAACACAAAGCAAATATCTAATACCTTGGTGCAAGCTTGCAGAGTAATTATTTTAGAGGAAATAGTGAGCCCTGATCTCCAGTCTTTCTTGCTCATTTTGCAAAAAAATGAGCAGTAGGCACTGGGAGACATCTAGAGCTCATGGTAGGTGTAGATCTGGTGCTCATCAGATAGAAGAACAACTTTCTGGAACCAGATAGTTCATTACTCAATGTGAATAGCACAGAATCTAAGGTCTCACTCTTTCCACCCGATTCTGATTCGGCTTGGGGGAAGCCAGTTTGCAAGTACTGCAGCTGGAAAGAACATCATGGAATAAAGTGTCATATGGAGAATAAACAGCAGATGACCTGGAAGACTATAGGGTGGGAGAGCATTTTGTGTGGTGTATTTAGTGATTTTTTTTTTTCAAAATTTTTTTTGTTCTGCTTGTATTGTTCACCTGTAAGTTTTTATCTCCATGAAATGCGGCATTTGGCCTCACAGTTTAGGATGAGGCCGCTGACCCAGTTCTGCTATAGTACTGAAATCTTGTATCTCCTTTTGTGCACTGCATGTCAGTCATCCAGGTACAGTTCTGCAAGCTGACAGTGCCATTCTCCAAGTTTTGTTATGTGATTTAATGGTATGCTGGCTCACAAAATCGCCATATTGTACGAAAAAGAGTTGGCAAGATGCAGCCCTTGGCTTCGGGTAGGCAGTGCTCAGTATGCAGTATGTAAACACAACACCCATTTATTTGAAGCAAGGCAGGAAAAAATCTCCCTACGCAATTCCATTTGAGTGGTGTGGGAGTTGACAGATGAAAACGAAAGTGTTTGTTCTTGCCCTGGTCTTTGATATGCCAAATCTGAGGTTGGTCAGCCTTTTAAACACACTGCAAATCCACCTGTGGTGGTTTGCTGATTTTTTTTGTTTGTTTGTTTTGTTTGTTTGTTTTTTCCTGTGTACTTGTGGAAAAAGGAAATGGACCAATGTAAGGTGAGTGGGGAGTGGTAGTGCTGCTCTTTATTTTTGTTGATTGGCCCACGTTTGAATTGCATACTGAGTCATATGCAAATCTGCAAAACCAACATTTGTAAATATTACCAATGCTGAAGTAACTGACTGCACAGAGCGCATAATATATAGATTTCTTTGCTGCATGATTTTAGTTATTGACAAATGTAAATGGTAGCAGACATTTATATACAGGTATGAGAATGAAAATTTAAACTGTTACAGTTACAAACAGAAAACAAAAATGGTGTTAAGTATTTTATTTCATTAAATCTGGTAGCTTGCTTAATATCTGAGGTCAATGGAACTTGATACACTAATGAAGGCATTATTTCTACCATATGTCTAAATAAAAGCCAGTTTAGAAGTTCAGATTAGTGAACAGCTTGGATCACAAAAATGTAGGAAAAAATTATCCTCTAATTTTCTATTGTTGTCTAATAACCATTGGATGAATAATTGGTTGTTGTTTCTGTTTAAATAATGTTTTAATTATATAATGTAGATGGATGAGAACCATTTTAAATCAGATCAGGAATTTTCTGCTTTATATATATTTTTGGTTTATAGCTGCTGTGTGGAGCAGACTTAAGTTTAGGTGCAAGGCACAAATAACATCAAGTCTAAGATGTCACTGCAGGTATTGCCTGCAGGAGGCCCTTGTGGTACTCACTGCTTTGCAGCCATGCTTTGGAGCACACAGTTTTGCGAAGTTAAGTCCTGAGCCTCCAGCTATCCCATCACTGTTTAAGCCAGTGCTAGAAGTGAGACTAGGTGGTGCAGGCTGGGAGAGTCAAGTGCTGGCTCCCGCCTG
Organism: Actenoides lindsayi; assembly: GCA_025331215.1. Lineage (NCBI taxonomy): Eukaryota > Metazoa > Chordata > Aves > Coraciiformes > Alcedinidae > Actenoides > Actenoides lindsayi. The sequence goes on from WTSP01011439.1 coordinate 13,056, forward strand.
CAGAACCAGCAGTGCTTATTAACAGTGGTCAGGGCTCCTGGAAGGCTTTTTCAATCAGGTATGCTGTAGACGCACTGGATATCTGAAAGGATACCTGGTAGTTGCAGAGATACCTATGCAATAGATACCCACCCGAGTATCTGAAAAGGTACCTGCTAGATGCAAACCTTCACTGCTGTTAAAGAGCACTGGTAAGCATACATGGACTGCAGCATTTGGATATTTTTATTTTCTTTATTTTTGCTGCAAAACTTACTGGATGGAGAAGATCAGGTTCAGGAATGATTCTCAAAGCCATATTTAGCCCAAATCTAAAGAGCTACCTCTTCTCCCATCTGTCATTTGTTGCCTGTTTATAACAGCTGTTTGCATGGTATTTCTTAATGTTCCAATGAAGAATTTCTAGAAGTCAGGCTGCATATCTTGGTACTCTTCCACCTTCAGTGGCTTCTCACTGATTATAGGCAGCAGAGCTGGAAAGCCAGAAAGGGGTGTGTGCTGACAGCCTGGAGGCCTGGGCAGAGGTGGGTTGCACACTTCATTTCTGAAGCCTGGTGGTTTAGGATGGATTGTCACAAGAGGATGAGTATAGTCTATAGAGATTACCTCTGGATTTATGAACAACCTTGATTCGATCTAGACAGAAAAAGTCTAAGCTATAAGAATTTACTTGATCGTGTTCACTGGAGTGAAAGACACAGGTTCACGTATTTTCTTGTGTAGGAACTTAAGCCTTCAGGAAGGATCTAACCATCTAGTCTGTCTTGTTGGAGCTGTTCTGCTTTGTATGACTAATTATGCATTGTGCCAGAGGAAAGAAAAGAGGAAAAAAAATAATCAAGTCCATTCTCTGAATCGGAAATACAACTTTAGTGTTTCTCCAAATCCAAACTGAATCCACACAGTTTAAGATTCTAACTCCCCTAAGTGAAGTCATACTTTACAACCAAATTCACTGAGCTGCTAGGTTTATTTGTTTAATCTTGAGAGTGACTGACACATGAACTGGGGATGTAGGGGGGATTGTGTTCCAGGCCACAAGTCCAAATTCACAGATTGTGAATCATTCCAACTTCTGAATCTCTGTTCAGAAAGATTTAAGCAACTGCAAATATCTGAAAATACCAGTCTGCCAGTCCTATTTCTTCATGTGTTTCCAAACCTGGCCATTTGAAGTGACTGAACCTGGCTTCAGTGCAATCACATTAACTGTCTCGGAGACAATAAACCCTTATCCAGTGTCTTATTCAGATGTTCTTCTGCCTTTCATTTGTTCTCCTGCCATCAGCTTGAGGGACATCAGTTCATTGACAATGATGGAAGGATAAGTATAGTCCAGTTCGCTCTACCATTTCTTCTTTAGAAGTACCTTAAGAAGTGTAGAAGCACCTTAAGTGTAGTTTTAGGAATATGTTTAGTATATGCAGTTTATTTATTGTATGATAGGACCTACATTCTGTATTTGTTTTGGCTGAAATCTTTCTACTTGATGTAGGCAGGATCACTTGTACTGATAGTTTTCCAGTATCTTTCCTCCTAAATGAACAACGCTATTTTATTTTTCTTTCCTTGCAACTAATGAAAGTTAGGAGGGAATCCAGGTATCTCACCTCGGTGAACCAGTGTTCGCATACATACAGAGGAACACAAGCCATGCAAAATCACCTGTGCATATCCAGTATTCTTTAGCTGAATGCCAACCTATGTTTGTGCACAAACTTGCGTGCAGTGAAGGTGCTAAGTGTTCTGCCCAAGTGATTTGAATATCTGTATGTAATGTAGGCACAGGTGGGCCCTGTGAATGTCCATTTTCAGCCTAGAATAACATGCAGAAATACATGCCAACAATATATCCTTTATAGGAGAGGCATAATCTGTGTGTGAATTCACACAATGCTTTAGCATAAAAGTAAGGCGAAGGATAGCACAAAAGAACCTCTTTGGAGTAAAGGCTTATCTGAGTCCTGTACAGGATAATCTTAAACAGTTCTTGACAAATAGTTCTATAGCTTTTTCTTTTTCTGTTTTTGTTATTTTCTGTGAAACTCATAATTCAGTGACAGGTAAAGTTAATTCCTCATTTTTTCAATGAAGAGCTTAATAATGCTCAATTTTTTTTTTGAAAGGAATTTTATGATATGTGATAAGTATATACATTTTATATGAATTTGAAAAGAATATAACATTTTCCTTGCCACCTTGTGCTTGCTTGGTAGCAACAGACCAATATTTGTCTTCCATTTATGTTTGCAGTATGATACATCTTTGCTGGATGGATTTTTCGGTCTGTTTAGTAACACATGACCTGTAATTATGTTTAGAAAAAAGTTATTATGGCAATACAAGTCAGACTAAAACTAAGTTGTGCATGTCCTGACAATCTATTTCCGTTTAGAACAGAAAATGAACTCTGCAAATCATAAAGCAACTCTTTTTGTAAGAGCTGCTCCTAGGCAAAAGCATGAACTTAGCATCTAACTGATGTACAAGGTTCATTATTTTAAAGTGTAGTTTTTGGACACTGCCTGTAAATGTGGAGGTTTTAAAGTGTGTAGGGAAGTTTGTTCCTCCATTTGATGTTGATCCAAAAAATTCCTCTTTGTTTATGGCGATTTCATAATTGTGTCTAAAATAGGAATAGGATATCAAGATGCTGACTTTTGAGGTCTCTGAAGTAAGGCAGTGAGGAGTCAGACATGATATATTTAAATTAATAATATGCCACATATATGCAAAATAATTCACTAAATTAGAAGTAGTACTTAGAAATTTTGGGAGGCTGACATTTAAACACACTAATGATTTATTATAAAAAACTCCTAAGTTCCAGCCCTCTAATTTCCAGCTTCCATTTGCTTGTTATTAAGTGAACTCAGCAAAATTTGTCTTTTGCATTAAATGGCAAGCAAACAATATTCTGCATTATGTTTTAAACTGATACAGATCTGAATGTCAGTTCTTTTTGAGATTTGTTTTTCTTTTACTACTTTGAAGCATGCAGGAATAGGAACATTAGTCAGCCAAATGAATTTAGGAAGCTTGTGTAACAGTACTTGGCACCCTCTTTCGTTTGGAGTGAAAAATATGTTCCTGAATAAACAGAGCTTTTTTGTGGTTATTTTAAAAGGGGGGGGGGGGGGAATCTCCAATATTCATAATTGCTGTCTTTTTAAAATTTGTGTGGTTCTGCAATGTGCAGATTACAGATTTTATTCTAATAACAAAAACTATCAGTGCTGTATTTAACACCATTTAAAATGGTTCTGATGTGTAATTGCATTTTTATTTTCAAGGAAATCTGAACCTTATTTATAAAACATATATATATAAACAGTTTAAATACTGTCACTGAAGCTGCTTTGATCTTCTGTGTTATAATCCCTGGCAAAGAATGTGCCCTAGATTTGCCATGCATTCTCTAAATTCATGTCCTTTAAAAATTCTGGCCATAATCATAGTCTATTCCAAACTGTTTTGATAAATTTCTTCAGTATTTGTTCCTTTAATAGTGTAAAGCTGGGCAGTGAAAGCCATCTTTTCAGGCTACTATATCAAGGTAAATTTTTGCTGTCTTTAATAATTAGACTTTGCTCCCAGGAAGAATGGTATTCATATTCCCCCATCAATTTTTTTTCTGCCATGAATATGAGAGGATTCCCACCCCCCACCCCACCCACTACATCTGTGACCAAAATTTCTGGATCTATTTTGTTTCGTTTTGTTTTCCTATCATCACATCTCAAGCCCACACATAAATGTATGTTCATCTCTCAAGTTCTTCTCTCCTTTCACCATTCAGACAGAAAAAGAACAGTGCACTTCTCCTGACCTCAGTTGCATTTAAATCAGCATCCTCACCTCTGATAATAAAGCTTAAGCACTTTGGCAGCCAAAATACTGAAGGTGTCTCTGTCAACATCTCTCTGTTTCCCTCCATGTAGTCTAGGTTTCATCCCTGGTGAATGTTTTCTATAATTTCTGTAGTAGTCTGTCCAGTGACTATTTTTATTTCCCACATTTTTTTAGGCCTGTTTCAAATATTAATCCTCTGAGTAACTTAGTTTATTGTATTTCATCTTGTCTGTAAAAACTAAGCATTTCCAGAATCAGAATGAATTAACTGTTCTGTGGAATATGTTGTTTATTTATATGATGAAACTCATAAGCAATTCATTTATGAAGAGCCTTCTGAAATACTGGTTTGCCATTTCTAGAATACAACAATACCTTTTTCTCTAATGTCAGTGATTTTCTTTAATATATTAAGAAAATCCTTATTTAAAGAAAAAATAAATATTTTTTAAGGGTCAGATGCTTACGGAGGCCAAATGAAGTTTAGACATTACTTTTTAGAAGTAATGTTTATTGCTTTTTCTTGTATCTCAGCTTTGTCACCTAACCATATTAGAAATACCTGATTCAGTGTTTTCATTTGGCCTTTAAAAAATTCTGTTCTAAAAGGTTCTTCTTGTCTTCCTTCTTTCTCCTTGGCACATTTTTAAAATCTCTTCTCACACACGAGTTTTAGTGATTGCCTAGACAATTGCCAGTAATAGATTGTCTACAGTACTTTTGGTCATTTTCCATTGTACCAGAATGTTACTGACATTTACAAATGGTCTGTGACATATGTGCAGTTAATATGATTTTAGTCTAGCAGTTTATTTCTTTTGAAATGAGTCCCTTTTGCTTTGCATTCAAGAATATTATTTCAGTTACGGTTGAATTTGTAACTGTTTGAAGTCATAATTGTCAAACTATTATGTGCTTTTTGGCTTTATAAACTATGATAGATTTTTCTTTTTAACATACACGCTCCAGTACTTATTTCAGAATAAATGGCAGAATCCCTGTGAAACTGGAAAGAATTTTTTTCCTGTACAAGTTGACAAGTATCACTTAACTGATACAGTTTCTTAGTAAGTTTACTTATGAAAATATCTAACTAGTCTTACTGGAACTGTAGAGTATAGACATTGAGAAGTATATACCTCTAAGGAGATTTGCATTAATATTCTCAATTACGGGATATATTTTCTGAGAGATTAATTATGGAAGCCAAAGAAATTTCATTATGGGCCAGGCAAATTAATGTGTCCTCTTTAAGTGCAATCCTAGGAAACTTGAGAGAACTAGGTGTATAAATAATCTAAGAAATCCTACTCTATTGTGTGAATATTTGCATGTTTCTCTATCAGCACATCTGTATCAAGGATGCTGTTGAACAGGTACCAAAATAGTTTCACTATGACAACCGTGGTTGTTTCTAATTCACATTAATAGTTTTGACCAAATGTAAAGCTCCATAAGATGTAAACACAATACACACAATTTATGACTACATTTTTTTATAAGTAACTCCTGTGAAAATCATCAGTAAAATTAAAGCAAAATAGATGATCAGAAGTGTGTTCTGTTGTATCGTTGCATATGTTGTGAGGGTATCTAACATTTCTTACCAATTAGTTAACAAATTCCAAGCCCTGTGTTACTGATGTCTTTACAATTGTATTTTGTAGGCGTCTGTATTTAATAGGCGTTTATATTTCTTCAAAACTGTACAGACATAAGGAGCTTTTTTCTCAGATTATTTTTCTTCCAGTTGTATCTGCATCTCGATAATCACATCAAGCTGAAAACTGACTCACTGAAATTGTTCTTTTGGTATGTTTATCCTACAATATCTGAAATTTTTAAGGACAGACAAGTGAAGCTTTAGGTTTAAGTTTAGATATTTTATAGTTCTCTCTAGCATAACTGAAGCAAAAACAGAGGCATTGTTTGAATCACATTCGTATTAATTCTGCAGTCATAGTTCTGTGACAATGAAGTTAACTGTGACATATCCTATGTCTCTTTGCTCTAAGCTGAGAGCACTTACACCCTGATACATATCATTGGAATGTGCCTGTTCTTCCTGGAAACATAGGGGAGTTGTGGGGAAACACTGAAGTACTATAAACACTTTGATGGTTTGTAGTTGTTAGTTTATACAAACGCCAACGAAAACTAAACAAAACCCCAAAAAACCTAAACCCACCCACAGACCACTAGGATATTAGAATTACACTTTGTATGAACAGGTCTAAAGTTGAATGTATATATTTATATAAGTGCATATATATATATAAATAACTTGGGTTAATTTTACAGTAAAGGCAAGGTGTTTATAACTTGATTAAAATAGGTGATCATGGTGTTTTCTCCATTTTCTTAAATGTATAGTAACTCTTAACACATCAACTCTTATTTCTTGTCTAGAGCTAATGAATCCAGAGTTTAAAAAAGAATTTTTTTTTTAGCAGCTTGCCTCTATTGTGTTGTCAATAGATCTTGCTGTAGTTAAATCAGTTGGTAGAAGGAAGGTGGGAACTCTGTTTTAATAGGGTTCAATGAAAGGAATGGAAAAGTCTAGCTCCTGTAAAAGAAATGCTTTCAGTGTACTAAAATCTTTGTGTTTTTAAGGAAAAAAGAGGTCTAAGAAAAAACTAGGTAGCCCCATATTTATGTCTCTCTTAGCATTATAGTTTAAGGAAAAAATTATTGAGGGACAAAAAGCAAAGTGTAGGAATAAGTCATTAATTAGTAACATGGCAAAAACCTAAGAGGTAATGTTCTGTAATTGCAGCAACCTCATATAGTTCAATCTGCTAAGAGGGTTCACAGATTGATGGCAACATGTGCAAGCTACGTAAATTACTCAGGTTAATTGAAACTAAAAGAGATTCTGAGGAACTTTGTAAAGGTTTAGAGAAGATGGGAGAGCAGATGGCATGATGGCAAGTGGAGTTCGTTGTTTTGAAGAGCAAGATGCATTTTAGAATTAATGTTTTGAACTAATTGTAACTGCATTAATAACAGCAGTTTTAATCAGTTATAAAAAATATTTACAAGCTTTCTTTTAATGTTCTTTGTAGCAATACTTGGTCAGGAAAAATGGATGGAAAAATCCCTGTATTGTACCTGTAGGAGAACAAATCAAACAATATACTGACATGCTGTAGGGGAAAAAAAAAGGTAAAAGGGGAATGCTTTTATGATGGTGATAATCAGCCATCTTGAAAAAAAAGTTCTGGTTGCCTCATTGAAAAAAAATGCAACAGAAATAGTGGTCCTAAAATAAGCAAAAGATATGGAAACAATGTGCATATTAAGTGGAACTGAAAGCTGAAGGCAAGAAACTACTGATATGCAAGAAGTAATAGAATGATTACTAGACGTTACTGATCCTTTCTTGATATAAGAACAAAGAAATATTTAACATAATTGAAAGTCAGAAGATGTTAAAACAGGCAATACTACTTCACACACAATTATCAGTCTGGAAAGGTTTTTGACACTAGATATAGTATGGTTTGAAATGAAGCTTGATATATGTTAAAGTGAGCCCAAGAGGTCACTTCTACCAAAAGGGGTAGTCCTAGTCTTCTCATCCTTGCACATCTCTTCTCCTCCTCCACTCATTCCTCAGGGATTAGTTTTCTGTCTCTGAGATGAATTGGATGGTCACTGTCTGTGAATTAACTGACTTGAATGTTAGAGGGAGGGAAGCTGTAGAGAAGAAGACGCTGAGAACCCTCTCTCAGCAGCAGGGAGCTATTACATTGCTTCAGACCATCTCATTAACCTTGACTGAAGAAAAAAGGATTATACACTTAAGTAGGTAAAAAACCATGATTACTTTAGTTTACACTCTGAGCATGAAAGGTTGCTTATCTTTTAATTTATGCAATTAAAATGAATTTTCATATAGGCAATGTATGCCATAAGTGTGAATGATCAGATTTCTTCAGTTTTCTGTGGCCATCAGACTGATCATGTACTGATATGACACTTATTTTCCAAATCTTCATTGCCTTAATTGCACGAGTCAGATTTGGCCTAATTATAAACTCAGTTTCATATACAACCATCTGCCAAAATTACCATCTGTAATAATTCAGCCTTTAGCTTTGAGAAAAGGAAAACACTTCGAAATATATTGTAGCTGAACTCCAATTACATATGAAAGTAATGACAGCTGAGACATTTATATTTAAAGATCATTCTTTTAGCATGTGAGTATGAATAGTTAGAACTTACTAAATTTTATGCATTGTTGTTATGTTGCATAGCTGTAGCCACGGAAAGATGATGGAGTTTCTATGGATCATCCCTGAAAGAAACTCTTGTATAGTACTTCAGTATCATCAGAAGAAGGCACTTAAAACTATGGTTTTCCCTTTTAGGGGTTCATAGAAATTCAAAATATACTTGAGTTTCTACACAGTAAAGCAGTTACTGGCTTTTTATTTTAGAGGAAGCATTTTGATCAGTCCTATCCCATTTTTTTTGCTTATTACTACATATGTTATCCTGGAATGACCTTATTCATTGCTTCAGTTTCCTAAAATGGCTATTCTTGCCATTTGCTTAATTTAAAAAAGAAATAATGCATACATCTCAGGAAAATAATTTCAGAAAGAACTTTTAAAATTAACAATGGCTTGATGCATTTTAGTAAATATTTGAAAACTAATTGGTGTCCATTTCTATGGTAAAGAGATGTGCAGTTGAAAAAATAATAATCCCTAGGGTTTTTTGGCATATGAAAATATTTTCAACTTAAATAAAATAAAAAAACCACCAAAAAAAGTTGCTTTTTTTCTTACTAATATAGCAATGTAATTGCTTTAAGGCAAGACATAAAGCATTTGTAATTCCAGCTTGCCGAAGTAAATGGCTTATTGCCTGCCCAGTGCTTATGTTGACTTGCAAGCATACTTAAATGTTTTGAAGATTAGTTTCTAATTAGATGTGTTTACCTGATTTGTCTGCAGTCCCCCAAGCTGTAACTTCAAGGCATTTGAGATTAATCTCATCCATCAGTCTATCACATTGGATAAGTATTCTTTTCACAAAAAATATCAATCCATTTCTAATGTATTTATATTCTAATAACAGTGTAAATGCAAGATTGTGTTATTCTTTGACAGATCATTACCTTAGAGCTAAACTGTTCTATTTGGTTTTCAGTATGTATAGAAAGCACATGATTCAAACTATGTAGGAAACAAAATGTCTAAGAGTTTACAGCACTCTTTGGAAGTAAAATTATTTACTGGGTAGCTTTCATAAATAAATATGAGTGAACTGAGTTGAAATCAGGATGTGGAAAAAATGGTTGGGTTTTTTTTCCAGTCAGAAAAGTATTTAAATCGGATTTTGTTTTACTCTGTGTTGTCTGGAAACAGCTGAGAGAAACTTGCATGATTCTCACAAACATTTCTTGGTGCAGTGCTGTCAGGTACAGTGATAAGAAATACAAAATCAAGATCTACTGAAGTCTTGAAAATTAATAGTTTTAAATAGATTTAGGGAGAATGTAAGCCTAGCAATGCTGTTCCTAATGGTCTCATTGAAACTTCATTTGATTATTGACAAATGTGCAGTCATATGTTCCAAGTTTTTGAATGGTAAGGCTTAAACTTAGGCATTTCTCAGGGAAGTATCAGGACAGACCTTCTGGTTAGCTAACTATTGTATCAAGAAACACTATGCAAATGAAAGAACATTAGAATTTTTATTCTGACATATACATTCAACATGCTGAAAGTCCTGAGGTTTTATCTGCATTTCCCGATAAAGGAAAAATGAAAACTTAGCACCAAAGCCAGGAGATGCAAGTTTCATTTTTCACTTTTGGTTTATTTGGTTTTGTTTTGTTTTTCCACTATGCTAGCTCTTAAATGGCTTGACTATGCTTTTGATCTTTTCCCCTGAAAGATTCTCTTCCAGAAATCTCCTGCAGTTTTTAACCTTCTGCATTTTGTTAAAATGTCTGCAGTGGCTGTTTATGGGGCCAGAAGCTGACTTCATTGCTGAACAACATATGTTTTGTTGGAAACAGAACATGGTGTGGAAAGGGTTATGTATTTGTTTTAAAACTCAAACTGTTTCTAACAAGCAAGGAACTGTTATGTTAAATTTTCCTCTGAATATTCACTTATGGCACATACTAGGACTTCTGTTGACTTAGCACAGTGTTTTGTATGAAACGTGCTCATAAAACACCGTGTTAAATCTGCAAAACCACATTTCTAAGTCATGAATTGTATACAGGCACATCATTAATAGTTATTGTCTAATATAGTAGATTTTATGACGAAATGAAAAATAGTGAGAAGGAGCTGAAAATCAAGCTTCACTATGGAAGACCATCACCTGGCCCCGTTTCTGCAGCAGAATTGTGTAATGTCACACTTTCATCCTACAGTAGGACTTTGTGTGAAAGATGCTTTCCATCCCTGTTACATGTTCCAAAGTGATCATGTAGGTTTAGAATACTGCTTGTTAAAGTATCTTTTAAATTTTGAAAGAATGAGTAACGGCTTTTATTACTTTCATAATTTTAGGTGTCACTACTGATGACAGAAGGAAAACTAAAATATCCCTTAATTATTTCCCCAAAGTTCCAAGATTTAAAGCAGCTGAAAAGCAGAATAATGATCTTCTTTCATCAATGTTGTTGGTTTTGAAAACTTTGACCACAGACTTGGCTAAATACCTACTTGGTTTGGATTTTTTTTAATCTCTTCAAAATACAAAATCACTTTCATCACCAACATTTTACAAGAGAAAAATTACATCATAATTTGAAAAGTTATCAACTCAGGCTTTGGGTGATCAAAGTGAAATCTTCTCAGTTCTGATGCATTGAAATTTCCTGTTCCAAACCTTTTTAAGTTGATGCAGGTGCTACTGCCTGGAATATATCCAGAGAAGCCAGCTTTTGTGTGAGTAAATTGGGAATACCTTTTATGTCAGCTGTTATTTATCAATAGGAGAAACTGCTCTGACCAATAAGGAGCAATCCCATTTAGAAGTCGCATGACTTAGTGTTGATTTTAAGTTGTTCACTCCACTTCAAAAGTAACCACCTGGCTGGATACTACATCCATTGTAATAGCCACAACAGCGCTCAATAAGAGGTAAGGTAATCCTCTATTTACATTTGTTGGAGAGGAGAGCCTGTGAAACTAAGGTACTATAGAGAATAAATTAATACAATTTGTAACCTGAGAGGAGGTAAGAGAAAGGGAATGATTTGTTTATTTTCCATGATCTTTTGGGGTTTTTTTGTTGGTTTTTTTATGTTGCTTCTGTGTCATGGAGCACTTGAAGTCAGATGGGCTTTTTACTTTGGCATAACAAAGACTTGGATAGTAGCATTGATCTCCATAAATACCTCAGAAGAGCAAACTGGAAAGATAGGAGTATAACTACAGAAACAAAGGAGCAGTATTGCCATGAGAACATGTTGATATAAACTGCTTTCCGTACAGTTAAACTGGACAGTACAAGAAGGCTTTTAACCATTAGAACAGTGAAGATCTAACAATTTCGTAAGATTCACTTTGAATAATGTGTTCAGTTTTGGGCTCTTCACTACAAGAAAGATTCTGAGATGCTGGAGTGTATCCAAAGAGCAACAGAGCTGTCGAAGGGTCTGGAGTACAAGTCTTGTGAGTGTTGGCTGAGGGAAGTGGGGTTATTTAGCCTGAAGAAAAGGAGGCTCAGGGGAGACCTTGTCACCTAGTGAAAGGAGGTTGTAGTGAGGTTGGTGTTGGTCTCTTCTTCCAAGTAGCAAGTGATAGGACAAGATGAAATGGCCTCAAGTTATGCCAGGTGAGGTTTATATTGGAGATTTGGAAAAAATTCTTCACTGAAGGGGTTGTAATGCCCTGGAACAGGCTGCCCATGGAAGTGGTTGAATCACCATCCCTGGAGGTACTTAAAAGACACATAGATGTGGTGCTTAGGGACATGGTTTAGCAGTGGATTTGGCAGTGTTAGATTAATGGTTGGACTTGATGATCTTGAAGGTCTTTTCCAGCCTAAATGATTCTGTGATTTTTATTTTACTTCCCTGGCACTCCCACTTCTCCACTCTTGCTATTTGTTTTATCCAGTCCTATTACAAATGTAACCTTTCTGTGGCATCAAAGGAGTGGGATATAACAGAACTGTTGTCTGAAGTTTACTTATCCCAGGAGTTACCTGAAGCCAGTGGCTTTGAAAGCTGATACCTTCTGTGGAACAGGGCAAATAAAGTCAGTCATTAAATTTATGCTCCAGAAATACAAGTTTTTGATTACCTGTTGAGGAGGACTGCCTAGACCTATCCCTGTATGCTGAAATTCAGGTTACTGATATTTGCCTTAGTAGAAATGATGCCACAGCTTTTCTGGATGGACTGCAGAGTATCACACTTGCCTGATACTGGTCATGAGATGTTCACAATGGCAGAGGAACTGAGGAAAGCCCATAGATGGAAGTATGGAAGATGGGAAGTATCATGATCTTTATCATGATACAACCCATATAATTTAGGCCACCTCTGTTTCTCACCTTATCTATCCTGAGTGCTCTTGTAGACAACAGCTGTAAAACAGGTCAGAAAATGAATAGTCTCACAATATATAGTACAATGCTGATGTGAAACAATATCATCCTTCAGTATTGTCAAAGCTTATACTGGAGTTGACATATCCAAGAGATCCAAACAATGTTGTTTAATCACATCTAACCTTGTAATTATAAGGATGTAATACAATTATGGTAGGTGGATGCAGCACACTTAGTCTAGACTGCACTGGCATCTAGTTTTACTTTGTATTCAAAATTATCCTTTTGTAATGAGGTCTCTCATATTGAGAATGTCAGATAGATTAGTTCTGAATTTATATCCCTACAAGGATACAGGGCCTATCAGGGATGTTACCAAAGAAATTCAGCTTTCAGAAACAGAACAGTGTCTTTGAGGACATGGCTTTCATTTAAGACCAAGATGACCAGTCTGATTTAGATTTCAAAAATCATCCTGTGATTATACAAGAAAGTATACAAGGATTGAAAAGAGGAAAACAAACAACAAAAAATAAAATGTCTATGGGTTTGGGTTTTTTTGTTTGGTTGGTTTTGGTTGTTTTTGTTTGTTCCTCCCATGTTCTCTTTCCAAGGGCTCAGTATGAACTGAAAACTCTTCAGGTTTATAAAGCAGTTTACTTTCTAGCAAAGTTTATGTGCATGAAAGAGTGAGAATACACTTAACCTGTTTTACTTCATACTATGAATAAAATACTAGGGAAGACAGAGACATTTTCATCATGTATGTGGATTTCATCATATGCCAAGTATCAAACTAGCTTCTGGTTTTACTGTTCCTGATTTTTTTTTTTATATTTTTTCAAATTTTGTCAGTTTGGTAATTCTCCCAACCCAAATTCCTTGTACATTGTAGCGGATCAGATCTTTATAGCAGACAAATTCTATGTACTTTGTAGCGAGCAAAAATTAAAGATCCAGTAGAGAATTTTTGTAGCAACTCTTATTCCGTTTATTGGTGCTTGAAGGCCTAAGATTATAATGGGTGACTCTGCATACATTTTTATTATAATCTAGAAGAATATTCAAGATAGTGGATTTTTTTTTGCTAACTTGGCAAACAAGTAAGACATCTGAACTAGATCTTTAAAAACAATCTTTAATTAAATATTTTACTTAAGAGAATGTCTTTTCATTCCCTGAGGAAGACAGATCATCCACCTCTGTACAGTCTGAGAATCTTGTCCTCCTTGCCAAAATAATCTTGTATTGTACTTTGCCTTCCATTTTCAATTACTTCAAAATGCCTTTGGATTTATGCTAGAAAAGTTTCCAGCGGGGAGGGTGTGTGTGTGTGTGTGGGTGTGTGTGTGTAAATGTAGTCAACTTCCACTTTGGCATTTGTGGGAGGTTTTGTTGAGTCAACTGAATTCTGGTCTTGCGGGTATTTTGGGTCTCAGTGTCTCCACTAACAGAACAAGTAAATATTGGTCTTTAGAATGATAAAGTGGGATAGGAAAATGTAAAATTTCAGTACCAATCATGGATGATTGTAATGGAATCTTACAAATTGCAGGAAAGAAACCTAAATCTCTTGCCAGTACATATGTCCTAGAAAGACTGTGCTAAGGTCCTCATAATCTCTGATTATGACTTAACAGGAAGATTTCTTTAAAAATATATGGTGGGGTTTTTTTTAAATTTATTTTTAACCTTTTTTCCAGTTGAAACATTTTTGTCCATAAAACTCCTGGCTCTTTACAGAACTAAAATGCCCCCTGATGGATGATTATCGGTAAATATTTGGATGCAATTAACACAAGCTCCAGAGGCAACATCCATATCTAATTACCTGTCTTTTGGTAATCTCACTTCCCAGTGTTTGGGAACTAAACAAACTGGCTGTCATCCAGGACAGATTTAGGATGCATGGAAACTGTCTGAATCCCTGATTGTTAAGTGAGATAAAAAGTGAACAAAATTTATTATGGAAGAGATAGTATGTTCAAAGACCAAAGGCAACATTTTTAGAACAGCCAAATATTTTACATTGGTATCCTTACAGGGATGGAAAATAAATACATTAATTTATACGTTAAAAACACTGTTGTGTAGTTTACTGAATGTAATTACAAAATACATGGATTATATTGATTTGTAAGGCAAACTCTGTATCAATTTACTGTTCTTGCTTATCATGTTCATCTTGGTTTCAGCAGAAACACACAAACCAAACACAGCAGAAGTTTGGTTGCACCTTGCTAGATGCAACAGCAGCACACTGGCTGGAGCAGCCTGCTGCTTCTGCATCTGTGAGATGAGCTGGAAGGGGGAGAGAATGATAGCAATTAGCCTCAAGTTGCATGAAATAAAGCTGGCATATAGTCTAAGCAACTTCCTAGTTTTCCCAGGATCTGGATGGTGGGAAAGAATAGTGTGAGTCATCATTTTCTCAGCACAGTAAGACCATGTATCTTAAATTTGTCTGTCTCAGGAAAAAGATGTGCATAATTTGGCAGAACTAGAGAATGGTTTCTCTTTCCAGCTGAAGAGAAAGTAGTGAAGAAAAAAGTAGTTCTGCATTAGCATTTAACAGCTTTGGGACTATTTTTATCCATTGAGCTGAACAAAGTTATTTCTGATTCATTAACAGTGCACCTTAGAAGGCAACAAGTTTTGTAAGAATCTGGATACAGCAACTGGTTTTTCCTTTGCACATGTGGCTGGTGGATTCCAGAAAGTGACACTTCAGCATTTTGCCACCAAATGAACAATTAGCTGAAAAATCCTGTTCTTGTCAATTGTCATTAGGCATTCCAGAAGACCCCATGGGAAAGCAAGTGAGTGTGCAAAGATTAGGGGAAAGAGGATTTATGGTTGGGAACATCATGGAAAGGCAAGTACAGAACTCTCACAAAAAAAATCAAATGGTTGCCTGCTGAACTTTTTTGAATGTAGGGGGCAATTCCCTGCTTGTATTTCTAACAATAACATTCCTTCCCTTTTACCCCATGAAGTACCCTCATATGTCTTTTAGATAGTATGTTCAGAACTGGAAGAAGAGTATTCTACATTTTGTAAATAACTGAATACATGTTCAAATATTTCCTGTCTAAAGCACTTTAAAACTTACTCTGAAAAAGAGTGACCATCATTTCTGCAGTCTTGTGTTTAGATCAGAATCAAAAAAAAAAATCACTCTGATACTCCCTGATGAATTTTGTTTAGTTTTATCATCATTCTCCCTACTACACATTGTTGTCAAAAAAAAAATGAAGAATAGTATCAGTCACTAGAAAAGTATGCATCTGCTTTTTGTAATCATAACAAAGCATGTAGGGCATGATCCAGAGATTTTTAGGTGTCTTACCCTGTCAGGGTGACTCACTGAGCTGGAGTTACCCTCTGCTTTGTTCAATAGACTGCCAAAAGGTTGTTCAAGAAAACTTGTATGTTGACTGGGGTGCTTCCCAGAAGTTAGGGTGCCCAGATGGAGAAGCATGTGCAAGACGAGGATACACATAAACGTTCTGATGCCTGTGCAGTGAATGTGTCTTTTTTTCCCCTTCTCCTACATAATGGCTTTCCAGTATAAAAAGCATAAATGTTCTGAAAAACTAAGGGTCAGGAATACCAGTGTATTCCTATTTTCCCCTTTCTGGCCAGGAAGCTGTCATAGGTAGGAAAGTACCTCCAGTGGTAGTTACGAGGTAGATATTAGAGGAACAGATCCCAACTCCCTGAGTTTGAATTACCTGGGTTAGAGGAAATTTAACCTACATCTGTCACTCATTAGTGATCACCCTAGTTGATAGGCTATCACATTTGGTGAGATAAGTGCCAGTCTTGAAGGACTGGAAGTACAGTGATGGGCGTACACTGGATTTAATGCTTTGACTACTCATTATTCAGGATTCACATAGTGGTTCCTCAGACTACATTGAAGTTATCTCCTGGGTGCCTGAGAGCATGTAAAGGCCTTTCCAGTTCCAAATGTGCTTGCCAAAATAATTAAGTGCTTCTGGAACGCTGGTCATGAGTAGGTGACTTCTTTCCCCCCCCCCCCCCTTAGCTCATTTTTGTGGGGCTTGAGCAATATTTAGTGTTTAAGCAGTATTTAGGCACAGCCAATTAGAGTACTAAAGTTAGCACTGTTTGCATGGGTGAACATATTGCTGAATACCACAAATACAGGGAATTGTATTACATTCTGAATAAATGCCCTTTTTTCTTTAAGTTTTTTCCACACTGACAGTAAATATCTTAAAGTCATGGAAGAATTGCTTTTAACTAATTAATTCTTTGTCGCAGCTAAATAACTAAATAGATTAGTAGACATGAAAGAATTGTTGCTTCTGGATGGTTTATGATTAAAATAAATAAAGGCAAGCAATAATCTTTTCTTGTTATTTTCATTTTCTCTGAATCATCTTAAAGACAATTTGTGGCATAAATATGGTCATTAGGTTAGCTATCTGTGACTGACCAACCAATCGATGTTGTCTGTGACGGAAGTTCACAAGCTGTGCCTCAGCAGATCATCATGCAAACACTGCCTGAGGAGTCAATATTGAGAGATGTTTCTACCTCAGCATTAGCAGAAGGGAAAAATAAATTTGGGAAGCCTGGCCCAGGGTGACTTTTGTTCCACATTGTCAGTTAACCTTACTATAGCCGTGGCTTTGGGTTGTGGTTGATTAAATGATTTGCTCAAGAAACTAGGCTGAAAAATTCTGTGGCTAATATGATTTGAATGCAAGATATTTCATAATGAAGAACCCATGGATCAGTAGAGGTACTACCACTCCCTGTGCTTAATGGGGTTTTGCCTCCCCCCCCCACCTTTTTTTTTTTATGTCCTTATGATTACAATTGTTATCAGTACAAACTAGATGTTTGGGAATGTCCAGACTTTGCAATGTTTGGCTTATTTAGCAATGTGGTATTTCCCTTGCTGCTTTCTGCTTAAGGAATTAGCTGAACATAACCAGCATGATTGAGTATCTTTGATAGCATGCTGTGAAAAGATGCTCCAAATCATAAATGAAGAATATAAATGAAAAAGCTGTTGATTTAAAACTTAAAGGATGGCCTTTGACATATGTGGCCACATTCTGGCTTTTAAGCAATAGTAAAAATCATTTGCAGAATTATGGAAAGTCTTGAAATCTCTAATTTGAATTATCCTTTCCAGTATAATAATTATTTTTTCCCTTTTACAAAAGCAACTAAAATTCTCAGTATTTAAGAGATTTCAGAATATATAAAACAATTGAATAACTTTTGAGCCAAAACAGGAAGAGGTCCTTTAGCATACAGGTTTTCCTCCTGTCTGCCATATGTCTTCAATTTAATGCTAGTAGATGGTGTGTGATTAAATCCTGTGGCCAACTTTGAAAATCCCATTTTAGTTTAGAAGTAATTATATATGGAAATATGTTGAGTCCTCTGTGGGTAACTTTCATTTATGCGTAGTAAAGTGTTAAAACTGGAATATCTCTTTTTATAAAGCTGTTGTTTAAAGTTCCCTTTTGTTCCGTCCTTGATTTAATTGTGTATTCAATTTTGCTCAAACAGCAGGTTTGGTCATTAGTAAATAACACAAATAGCTTAGCTCTTTGATCTAGACAGTCCTTACATATAATGTGCCTGTAGGCATGTGTAATATATTTTGTAAGTGCAAATAATTAAAAGATTTTGGATAATAGACATGTTGAAACTAGCTGTATTTTGCAGATTTTCAGTTCCTGTTGGATGACACAGGGAACAAATAAGCAAGAAAAACCTCAAATAATCTCAAAATTTACAAAGCATTTGTTTTTAATAGAGTTATAAAAATTGCTATGCTTTTAAATCCCATTATTTACATGGGGGGGGAAAAGTGTATTCATATTGATTTCCATAATTCTGAAATGTGTAGTGATTTTAACCTCCATGTATGGGTTGTCCTTAGATCCAGAAGTATAAAAATTGACAAGATGCATCATATTTCTTGTTTTATGTGGAGTACATTACTGGTTTTATTAACATTGCTCGGTCCATTTGGCAAAAAAATATTTCCAGTTAAGGCATTCTGTTACTTTTTCGATTATTTGACTGTTAGATTAAACATCGTTCTATGACAAAGACACAAGTCAGTGAATAAATCATATCTTTATTTACATACTACTCAATATTGAGGAACCCAATAAAGAAATTGGTGATTTCTGGCATAGACTCCACCTCCAAAGAACATGTCAGGGAAACATCTCTAAACCCCAGCGAGTGTCACTGCTAATGTACTGTTTAACTCTGAAGGCTGAAATACTCTTTTTAAAAATTCCTTAAAGTGCTATAGTTAGTCCATTGTGGAGCTGGTTGTCATGAAGTTGCATTTTCTATAACAATTTTGTTCCAAAAATTGCAGTGGGGAAGTACTCTGTTAACTTGTGGTCCCCTTTGGTTTCCTCTGTGATTCTGGATTTTGTGAGGAGAGGGAGATGTTTCTCTGACCAATTAAAAATAGTTCTTAAACAATTTTGAGCTCTTATACACTGCCAGAAGCTCTCAAAGGTCCTATCAGAGCCTAGCAGCATCTTCATCGCATCTCCCCAGAGCCTGATTTGTTCACATATGTATAACTGCGAAGTTTTGTAGAGCATAGGATACTGAGGTTTTGTAAGAAAGGTAATTTTCCTCGGTAATTATTTGTACAAATATTAAATGAAAAGTATTTTGAAATGCTAGATATATTGAAGCAAGAGTAATTTTCAAGACATGCTGCATATTGAGTGTGTACTTTGCTTAGAATATTTTTGATTTCTTTGTGTGTATATCTACCCATCATCACAATGCTGTAGTGTCTGAAGGTACAGTTTAGGGAAATCTGAGTGCAGGCTCCACTGGAACAGGCAGTCCTGGCTTATCCTTTCTGTAATGGAGCATTTCTGCTGTCTTGGTTACCTGGATCAGAAAGATGGTCTGCTTGAAAAATAGCACAGGAAAACAAAAATGTAAGTTGTCTGCCTGGTACAGCTGACTATACCATCTTGCCACAGCCGTGTAAGAGGTAGGGGAAGGAGGTTGGATTGTCTTTTCCAGTAGCAGCCCACACTGGTTTTACCTAAATGAACCAGGAAGCCATATTCTAAGAAAGCACAAATGACTAGTTTTACTTGAGGTGTAAGACACATAAAAGATTTAAGAGTTATAAGATACGAGAGATTTACTTGTCATTCATTTAACAGTTCTAGATAAAGTGCCTGGCACCATTCCATCATGTTTATGTAGGTCCTGAGCGATCTCTATCATCATGCTTTCTTAGCTCCTCTAGGTTACCATAATGATACTTAACCTTTTAAATCTGTGATTTTCTTTCTGCGTTCCTAGAGAGCTCGTCTATGTTGTTTGATTTGCTTTGGTCTTAAATTGAAAGGTTGGGTAGCATTTGAAGGCAAAGCTGGAGACAGGAGCTCTCTACCTGTCACAGGGAGCAGACGGGGCTGGGATGCATCTTGGATCATGCAAAAGCAAATTCTGGTGTCAGTCCTGCCCTCATAGAGGCTCAGGAGCCTGCACAGGCAAATTCCATACTTACAGTAAATATACAAGATTATTGGCTCTTGCTGACAGCTTCAGTCAGCTGGCACAAGAAGCTTCACAACCCAAGGCAACTTTTGATTATCTATAACTAAAATGCTTTAACATTCTGGAAATAAAGATATGCAGCTTAAATCTGGCACAGGGCTCTGTGGGAAACCAGCAAAGCACACGGAACAACAGAAGGCGAGGAAGTTCAGGCAGTGTAGCCAAGGAGACACCCAGGTGCATCGAAGTGAGTTATCTGGTGCTTTTCTGGCTGAGTTTCACAAGCCTGTGCGAGTACATTGCATTGCTGTTCCTAATAGGATTTAGGAGGGGCATGTAGTGCTGCTCCTGAGACACCAGGGCATGTCACTTAGAGAAAATGTATGGTATTGCTACTTGAGATCTCAGTATGTGGGCAGAATCCTGTTGTGGTTTAACCAATGTACCCAAATGTAATGGCTGTAATTATGAACTTTCTCCTTTTATCTTGCTGTGGTCTGGTATCATTTTGCTCCTTATCATCCATTATCACATTAGAGGCACAGGTTTATCAAATACCATATCAGGTTAATGACAAGTATTTAACTAGGTTTATGTTGATGAATATTGCAAAGAATATTGCAATGTTTGTCTCTCTCTCTTCCTTGGTATCTGTAAACTTTGTAGAAACTCACCTAACCAGGAACCTACACAAGTAATCTGATGGCGCAATACCAGATTTTCCATTATTAGTCTAAATGTACTTGCTTCCAGAAAAGATCAATTAAGTGCATTTCTGTGGATCCCTGCCATGAAGATTATACTACAGTGGTACGAATATGTGCTCATGAAAAATGAAGGGTATTGTTGCATCTAGACTTTGTATATAAAAAACATTGCTAGAGTCTCCTGTTACTTCACATTTGGAGATTGTTTACTTGGGGTTTCTTGTTTCTTTTTTAATAAATAGACTTGGATTATCGCTTGCTTTTGTCTTCAACTACTCCTACTTAATCCTCTTGTCAAAGCCCAGAGTTCCTGCGGGAATCCAGTGACAGATGATGTGAATGACATTGCAAAATTGGTAAGTATCTTTTTAAAAAAATTATTCTTTATGCTAAACAAAAGTAGCTAATGGCACTTACATTTTTAAGCAAAGTTAGCAAATATATATTGGAGCCAGGGGAATATAAAAATAATTAAAAAAAAATTATCCATCAATGTCTGTCACTTGATCGAAACCAAACCTTTTACTGCAGAGACTGGAGAATAGTTTTAAAGTTCACTGAAGTGACTAATTTCTTGCCCAAGCTGGAGAGTAAAAATTGTCAGAAGTATTGATTTCCTCAAACATTGTCTGGTATCAGATTGATTCCCATTCAGATGAAAGATTATTGTCTTTGTGTTACTGACATGTTTGGAGCAGACTGATGGCAAACACAACTGAAATGAACCAGAAGTCTTTACCTTAGGTATATGGGAAACTCATGCTGTATGCAAAAATAGTATGATATTAGACATTATTGTAGCAGTCAAGGCAATAACGATTGAACAGCTCTTACAGTTTTAGATGTGAGTGGGCTACACTCAGTACATGTTCCTCTCTACATGCTGTACCTAGAAGTTTAAGTCTGAAGGACTCACACCTTTGTGTAAGAACTGAATTAATTTAAGTACATTTTAACTGTTACTAAATTGAACACTGCATTAACCTGAAAAACTGCATCTTCTTGTGTGAAGCTGGTTGGCATTTGACCCCACTGAAGTCAGTGATTATTCTAAGTTGCAGTAGTGCAGGATCTAACACAGTTTTTAAGCAGTACTATACACTGAACACTTTACAAGCATACCTTCATCTAGAGATTGACTTCAGCTGAAAATTATGGCTTTGTTCTGGAAAACCGGTTGTAATACCAGCATGAATATTGTCAAACACTTAATTTGGAGTCCCTTGCATTTGCTGCCAGTGCAGTGTTCTTATTTTCTTTGGACATTGTTATATACATGGGCACATAGTGTAAACCTTTGGAGGTGTTCTATAGTCCTACTCAAATACTTAGTGCTTCACATTTGTCCCTTTAGGCAGAATTCTGAAGTATCGAACATGTTTGTTCAAGATAATATTTAATCTCTTGAAAGAGTATTAAGCTTTGATGTAAACCTGTTGAAAGCATGACAGAACAACAAAACTCTTGTGAAGGCTGGTGAAAGTGTCAAGTATAGGGTTTGCAATAACTTTTTGTCAGTTATGTATCCTCAGAACAAAAGCTTTTAATTTTCCCTTTTGTACAATTTAAACTTCAAGTATGTAAAAATACAGGTACAAAAACTTGCATGCAGCTTGAGTAGTCACACTTTGCTTGGGAGATAAATATGAAAGAAACCTAATATCATAAAAATTAGGTTAGTCTTTAATTTGACTGCAACTCTCCATATTGTGTTCCTACATCTTCTTCCAGACTAGTTCAACAACTGCAGTTCTTGCACGTATCCCTGCAGCACTATGTTCCCACACCCCAACGTCCTGCACATCCCTTCTTAGTTCTCTACATGCAGTGTGGTTGCTAGTTCCCTCCAACTCCCCCTAGACATGCCTACTTGAGCAATGTTTTGAGCTCTTGCTGAATTTATATTCTCTTTTCCTTGGACTGCTGGTTGTGCAGGAAGGGCTTTGTGCGATGACAGTTCTGGTGCATGTGCTGCTTGTCCTGGAAGAAAACCTCTGCTAACTGTGCAGGTTGCACTGTGCTTCTGTTGCTGCCAAGCCTTGGCAGAGTAGGGTAGGGCTGAGCTCCACTGGCCACTCCTCAGTAAGGATGCTGTACTGTGCTTCTCCTGTCTTACACCCATACCTTTCAGATCTCTTACCAAATGCAAAAATCAGGTGAAGTTAACTAGCAAGTTCAAAGATATTTGGGGTTGGAGTAGTAATAGAGACATACAGAAAATACAAAGGCCAAACACCTGGATTCTGTTTTGAGTTGTGCTTCTGAGAATGTTTTGAGGAAAGTCTGTATCCCTGTTTTGTCTGTCTGTGTTAATATTTGCATAGATTTTTCACACAGAAAGAATGTCTGTAAAGCCATTTAAGAACTGAAGGATAAGATGAAAATAAGTTTAGTATTTGGAATTTAGTATAAGAACTCTTGGTTTCAATTTGACTGACTGTATTGTAAGTTGGTCATGCTCTTTTGAAATACTACACCATGACAACTTGACATTGAGAACAAAATAAAGTTCAATCTATAAAAAGGTTTAAAGTACTTTTAAAAAAAATATCATTAGCTGTCTGTGATTACAAGAAGGGAGAAATTCACAGATAATACTGACTCATCACATTTCTTTCCTAAAAATACACTTCTTTAATGCTATGTGGAGTATATCCTTAGTACATATAATATGGACTCCAACATGATAGTGTTTAAAAAATATAGTTCAGGAGACCCTGCAACTTTTGTAGATTACTATAAACGTTTTTGTACCACTTCTGCTTTTTGAAACAAAATATAATAGTTGAATTAAGGAATGATATTCTGGTGACATATATCTTCAAAATTAGACATAGCACCCATAGGTGGCTGGGTTCTTTATTGATCCTACTGGCCTTTAAAAGTCTCATTTCTTTGCTGATCTAGAGAGTTTGTTCCAGTAGGATGTATTGTCTTTAATAAATGTCCTCCCCTTTCACATGGAGAACAAATTGTAGCACTGAGGATTTCACAGAAGCTAGTATGTACAATCATTGCCCATAGCTCATAGCCCATAACATATTGCGATGTTATCCACAGGCTCTGTCACACTTGCAGAAAGCGGAATGACAGTTGTTTCTAAAGACTTTATTTTCAGACACACTGTTGTGTTCTTTACAGCCTTTTCTCCACAGTAAGGAGTACAGTCCCGTATCTCCAGCTTTTCAGTGGTAATACATCAGTCCTAACATTTATCTTAGGACATTGGTATCTCTTCCTCCTGCCTTACCACAAATGCTCAGACATCAGCTTAGATTCAGTATGGCCTGAATCCTCTGCTGAAGCAGATTATGATCTCCATCTCCCAAAAATGTTACTCTTCCCTGGGACTTTTCTCCTCACTGTAAAGGTATATCACCATCTCTTCCCAGCCATTGAGGTCTATAATAAAGATGTCTGGTTTGGCTCTTGCCATATCACAGATTCTTATGTTCACTTTTAAAACTTTCATTGTTATTTTTCTGTCATAACAGAAAAGTGTTTTTGTAGCTCTCTGTGCATACAAATTCATTTTTCTTTGAAATTCTTGATGGATAAAAATAGTCTACTGAAAAGTCCTTTTCTGGCTTCAAATTCTATAATTTTGCTCTTCTGTCTATTAGTGTGCTGCACTGGCCCTATGTCTTTCGCTTGTTTCCTTCAAGCTATTCCTTCTTTTTTTCATTATCAACAAAAAAATTCTTGGCTTTTTCTTCAAAGGCACTATTAACACTGCCTGTGGTGTCTTAGCACCTGCTGAGTTTGCCTTCTTGTCCTAGCTTCTCCTCATTATTTCCATGGTATCTGTTAAGCTGTTTGTGGCTTCAGGAAGGATGCTCCTTGATGAACTCCAGGCAGATTCTCATCCTCTTCATATCTCATGCTAAAATTCTTTGCAGCATGAATCCCTGTCTGTCTTCTTTTTCTACTCTTTTTCTGTTCTTTCCTACTTCTGTTGAGATTCACCTACAGCTTGCAAAACAGTGCTCCAGTTCCTCACCAAACTCTTTTGCCTGTAGCTTGATACAACCTTGTCATCTTTTATTTGTTTCTGGGCTTCTTGTTCCAGATACTGTAACGCCCCCTATATCACTTGTAGAAAACCCCTGAGCATGGCTGCAGCTGTGTCCTGCTCAGCTGTGTTGTACTCTAGGAATATGAGAAGAACATGTCTCAGTCAACACTTCTTGTGACTATAGACCAGGAATGTCTATCAAGTCTAAGTTATTGGAGAATAAAATGTGGGTCATTTTCCTAATCAAGTTTGTGTTGAGTAATAAATTGAGGATATATGTATAGTATAACTTGTTTTCAGTGGTGTTAATCTGGATTTTCACTAGCTCCATACTAGATATACCAGAAGCTGGAATCAAAAAGCAAGAGCATATTCAATAACAATAATGTTTCTCTGCAGTAATCAACCTAAAACCAAACCAGACTGTTATCGTTTCATATGAAACTGACTTATGCTTTCTGTAAGATTATATTTATTCAAATCTTTATAATAGAGTTTTGTCATATGAATAATGTGTCCTAAGTAAAATGATTTTAAGAAGCAAAGAACAATTGAACAATCTTTTTTCTTATTTTCATTTTTTTAATAGTGAGGACTTCAAAAGAGCGTAATTTCTTACCTATAGAGAACAAAAGTATTTAGAGTCTTCATTCTGCATTACTAACCACTTGCACTCCTGCTTCTTTTTTAATGAAGATGTCTGGAAGGAAACACATTACTTAATGAACAAATGTTCTGTATTTTGAAACTGTAATTGCAGCACCTGTCAATAAAGCCTGTCCCCATTGTTCTTTTCAGCACACTATGTCAGCAGAAAGCTGCACTGCTGTAAATGTGACTCTGATTTTGCATAAGAATTAGGAGTCTGTTGTATATATGTTTGTTAAATATAAAACCTACATGTAAATAGAATTTTCACTGAAGTGTGCAGTATGTATAGAATGTATCTACATATTTTGGTTTAATCTATTAAGAAAAATCGAAGATGCCTCTTCTATGATCTACATCTCAAATATTTTTTTGAATGTTAGAAACCTAAACAATAGACAGAATTTAATGACCAGGTTGCTAGTTTGAGACATGCTGTTTTGAACACTGCCTCCACTTTGCATCTTTGCTGTAAATGTGTACTTTACACTCTTTGTAAAATTTATATTTATTTTTAAATGGCTTTAACTCTTCTGGGTGAGAAGGGGTTATAAAAAAATGATCCAGTGGTGTTATCCTGCAAATAATCTGCCACTATGCCTGTAAGAAGTGTGAACGGAAATCGTTAGCATGTTGTCTTAAGCCAAATGATGAGAATTTTATTAACTGCTTCATTAGAAGATGAGATAAAGGAGACTGCAGAGATGATGGACAGAAAGTGGAAGCTCCTGCAGGAAAGGAAAAGCCAGAGATACAAAGAAGGGAGATGCAGAGGCATTAAAGAATAGGAAAGGGGAACGAAGAAGAGAGAAATGGGAGGTAGAAATGGTAGCCAGAAGAAAACTATTGTTTTCCCATCATATACCTCAGTAAAAAAGAAATCACTGACAATGGTAAATGGTAACTTTTACTTTAAGAATTTACTTTATTTGATCTGTGTGTATAAAAATAATAAATTATGCTATCTATGCTTGTCTCCTTAAAATTTTCAGAACAGTCACAATGAAGAGAATTTCGAAGAGCAGTAGCTCTCATTTCAAAGCACTTAGCTGCAGAGATAGGTCATCTCATTTCTGTTCTGCTGTTGCGATGAAGTAGTTTATGGAACCCAAATTGCTTTTGCCACATCCCTCTTTCATCTCCCCGTCTCTGTAGCCATGAGGATATTTAAAAAGTATATGTGGGTTATGCCATGTTAACAGTGCTATATTAAATATTCAGACCTCTGTATGTCAAAAGGAATCTTACATTCCCCAGTTTGTGACTTTGTTACAGGTGGGAATATAGCCCTTAATGTTGTATTCATATAGATTTAAAGATATTAAGTCTAGATTCCATGTTCTTCGCCTCTTCTCAGCGCCTGATAGGATTTCTACAACACACATACACTAGATCAGAGAAATTTATGGCATTTTAGTTGCAATGCAAGGTTATTTTAGTTCTGTACATTACTTTCCAACATTATTAGCTGACATTCTCCATAATCATCAAAACTGTTACTTTTGTCTAAACCAAGGAAAGTCATTCAGGCAGGTGTTCTGCTGTTCCCCAGATTTGTCACTGCACGTAAGTCAAGGACTGGGGGAGTTTCAAGGGGCAGTCCCTATCCACACCCCTTTTGCTCAGGCAGCTCAGAGCCCTCTTGCCCTCTGCTCATTGTTGGGTGCTGCAGAAGTTGGGTACCCCTGACAGAGCGGGTAAGCAGGGTTCTTTCTTTCATTTCAGGATCATTTCAGGAGTTGAAAGGCGAGTGGTTTTGAATGGTAGTCTTGGTGGTTAGTCTTCAACGAAATTTCAAAATTCATTTCAGGAAAGCAAGAGATTACAAGAAGCACAAATTTAGTACAAACATATCCTTCATTCTTACATCAGGGGCTCTACCCTATTTTCTGTGCGTGAGTTGGGAAGTCCAACTGGGACACAAATATAACTCTTTTGCTTTGACTGAGCATCTGGCATGTGGCGTTTCATCAATAAAACTTTAACAAGTTGTTTCGTCTTGAGGCAGGACATATATTTTGTGTTTGACACCCCTCCCCCCCAGTCATCTCTATTTTTAGTAGTAAATCAAAAATATCTTTTCTGATTCACAGTCTGTCAAGGAGAAAAATATTTGAGCCTGAGCTGTATTCTCCAGCTTTGTTTGAGAAGCTGTAAGAGCACTTGAACAGTTACTTTTTTTTTTTTAACTGTGCGTGAAAAATGCTTGACGGTCTCTGATGCCAGTAAAGTAGATTGTATACATAATGCATATCAGTTCTTGTAGTGTTCATTGATTTGGAACAAATTTAATCTTCCAGTGACCTTTCTTAAAGAGCAGTGCTTTTACTGACATTGCTAAGTATTGAATCCCTCTAGAATATGGGAAAGTTTGCACATGCAGTAGCATCTTCACTGTCTTTGCTGCTTGAAGTGCTGCTAATCCTACCTCTCTAGGCACGCAAAGGAAGCTGGAAAAGAAACTGGATTGCCTATTAATGTGTCATGGTGTCAGGATGTTTGTAGAGGAAGGAAAAACATACAAAAAAATTGTGGATGAGGATTTAGAATAAATCAAATGCTCTAAAGAAGGAACAAAAGTATTGCAATATTTTTCAGTATTTATAACATCTTGAATCAATTCCCCAAAATGCCAGGTAAATAGAAATTGATATGGAGTATTGTAGTGGCGCTTCTTCAGCTGCTGCTTTGGGAATGTGTAGGTATAAAAGTAAAAAATTAAATTGATCTATTGAAAAGAATTTACCAGGATCATTTGTATAAAACTTGTTTTTTAAAGCTGTAGGAGAAAGCTAGGTGTCATTGAACTGAAAGACTGGCTCAGGCCACTTTGTAATTAAAAAAAATAATTTGGAATTCACTAGTGACTAACTGTGCATAACTATTACACTTGATCATTTCTATAATCATAACAAATTAAACATTCTCTTGTATCAAACAAAATGTTACCTAAAAACTGCACAGGAAAAAAAAACCCATCACTGTGCTGGTTGCTATAGCAGCAGAATCAAAAGCAGCCATAACAGAATGATCTTTAACCCAAAGAAGTAGAGACGCTTTGCTGAACAAACTATAAATTCTGGTTCACCAAAGGAATAATCTATGTGCTTATTGTCTTTTGACAAAGTGGATTTCAAACCAGGATTAGAAATATCAATTTAATCTTTTGCTGTTACAAAAGAAAATAGATTTGCTGTATCATTGAGCATCATAGCATTGATTAACCTGTTGAAAAAAGTACTCCAAGAGGTGGATTGTGGCAGGGTCTCCCTCTTCATCTCCTCACTCAGCACATTCCCCAGATGATCTACTGTGTCTCACGGTAGTGTTGGATCCCATCTGTGGCAGATTTCATTGTATAATTCAGTTAAAACTCTTCTTTCACTCCTGGTCTTTGCTTTAGCACACCCTATGCTCACTCTCATCTGCAAGGCCGGCTTAACTTATGTCTGCGGAAGCTCTCCTTTGCTCCAGGACATTACAATCATATAATTATATTGCTTGGAATTACTAAGAGGCACAGCTTCAAAGTTAAAGTTGTGCTCAAGTGTTTTTCTGACCAGGTACATAACTAAGCACAAGGCAGGCAGTATTTTTTTAGGTTCAGATGCTTGCTGAAGTTCGAAATTATTTGAAGGAAAAAGACTTAGAGACTGCTGGGTCCTCTGCTGTTTGGAGTGGTAGGGGTTACAAGGAAATTGTAATGTAAAAACTTCAAGACATGCCATTTTCATCCAGATGAAAATGCAGTAGAGTTTCTGCAGTAATGAATAGCATCAGATCACCATGTTACGGACTTTAATTATGCTGGGTACTGGTAGCATTGAACATGATCAGATCTGGCAATGTTACAGAGGTGTGGAAAGATGCTTCAATTGTGAGCAAGTAGGAGTCAGTAGCAGTTCCACAGGAAACTTGAGTAGGTAAACTTTAGCACCTGGTAGGTTACTGAAAATTTGTATTGAGTATTTGATAGAATTTGTTGAATACAGTGATGGAAATTCAGTCTTACCTTGTGTAGTCAGCAATAACATTTTTATTATCTGTTTATTGTAGGTCGGAAATCTCCCAAATGATTATATGATAAGCCTTAAATATGTACCGAAGATGGATAGTCTGGTACGTACAACCTCTTCCAGTTGATTCCGTTGAAATAGCCCACGGGAACCTGTGATGGCATAATTTTTCCTGCCTAGTTCTATGGCTTAGTAAGCTATGGTTAAGTAATGGTTATTTCACTTTTCATATACTTCACAAGTATTCATTTAAAAGAAATGTAGAGCGATTCCTGCAGTCACTTAAGACCTTTTTAATTGCAGTAATTTTAGCAAAATGTTTCTTCGTATTAATTTTTGCAACATTTTCTCTGGAAAAAGCCAAACTCTGATATTATTTCATCACGTCAGTGGAAAATTTTTGTTTTGTTAAAGAAATAGTTTCTTTCTAATTGTACTTTGGAATATACTGTAGAATGTCCTTTTTGTTTCAGCCAGTGGAAGCACCATTAAAGTACAACAAATACTCAGTAGACAATAAAGAGATTCCTAAATTCAGCATCAGTAACTGAAACTGATAGAACATGAGGATATTATTTCATGCGAACATGCTTTGCATTATTCTTCTATATAATCCCATTGTTAGTACATAGTGATACTTTCAAATAAGCGTAATCTACCTTCTTTAAAGTTTTATAATTTTTTGTATTAAAAACTTCTTTGTATTATCTGATTTCTTATTCTATTAAATTTTTTTATGTTTTACAGCAATTAAAAAAAAATTATTTTTAGAATGATGCATTGAAAATGCTCCTTCTCTTGGTTGTTGCATACACTGCAAGAAAAAGGAGAGAGGGAAACAAGGTGAAAGTAGAAATTATGCTGAATGCTATACTCTAGTATAGAATCATTTTGTTTGGAAGAGACCTTGCAGATTGTCAAGTCCAACGGTCAACGTAACACTACTGAGTCATCACTAAAACATGTCTCTCAACACTATGTCCACACGTCTTTTAAATACTTCCAGGAATGGTGTTTCCACCACTTTCCTGGGCAGCCTGTTCCAGTGCTTGATAACCTTTTCAAGTGAAGAATTTTTTCCTAATATCCAACCTAAACTTCCCATGGCACTGCATGAGGCCATTTCTTCTTGTCCTATCGTCTCTTACTTGAGAGAACAGGCTGACTCCAACCTGATTACAACCTCCTTTCAGGTATCTGTAGAGAGCAGTAAGGTCTCCCCTCAGCTTCCTTTTTTCCAGGATAAACAACTGCAGTTCCCTCAGCTGCTCCTCATAAGACTTGTTCTTTAGACCCTTCACCAGCTTCGTTGCTCTTGTTTGAACACACTCCTGAACCTCAATGTGCTTCTTGTAGAGAGGCACCCAAATCTGAACACAGTGTTCAAGTTGCAGCCTTGCCAGTCCTGAGTACAGGGAACTGTACAGTGATCACTTCCCTAGTTCTGCTGGCCAAACTTTTTCTGATACAAGCCAGAATGCCATTGGCTTTCTTGACCATCTGGGCACACCCCTGGCTCATATTCAGATGGCTATTGACCATATCTCCAGGATGTTTTCCACTGGGCAGCTTGCCAGACACACCCAAGCCGTTAGTGTTTATACTGTTTTAAGGAAAAAAAGAATTTAGAAAAAGGGTAATTTGTCATTTAAAATGAACAATATTATGCTTGTCTTAAGAATGAATCATTCTACATCAGTAGTTGGAAATCATCTGGTAAATATAAGAAGCTGTTTTGTGTCTGTACAAAGTTTTCATAAGGAGATTCCAATTTGTGTGCAATATTCATATAAAAATGTGTCCTATCCTACAACATTGTAGCAAATCCAGCAATATTTCCTATTGATATTGGAAAATTATGCCAGAAGCAACATCCTCTCAGTCCTGAATAATAGGAAGATGGCTAGAGGAAAAGGAGGCTGAGTGAAGGGCCCTGAGCTGTGAGGTTACCAGGTATTACGGCAGATCTGCCAGTGTTCTGCTGAGTGTTGTTGAAAGTTCAAGGCTTTTACTAAAACTTAGATTAGTTTAGGAAACCCAGTTTAAACTTGATTCCTTAGACAGAAAAACTCTGCAGAACAAATACTTTGGAAATTGGGTACTAGATCCCATACAATATAATTAAAATTAATGGAAAAAATTCCATTTCTGAAAATATGTAATAGCCAGAGAAAAAGGAACTAAGACTGTCTGCTACAATCCCCTGGCTGTGGTGCTTTGTGAAATTCAATGATTCTGGTGCCTGATGACATGGTATTCATGTCTGCAGAAGACAGACGTAGCTCGAGTGCTTCTCCCCAGCCTCCAGTATGAGCACAGCAGTTCCCTCTGCTGCACTCCTGAGAAGACTGGCACTGTGGATGTAGAAGGCCAGGGATTCTGCTAAAGTGATTAGTCATGGCCATTCTCACTGCTTAACTCTTACCTTGCTCTGTGATTCTGGTTTAGCTGCTGGTATTCAGTTTTTCTATAGTTCAAATGCTGTGTCGTCTTGCTGTATCATATCCAGAAACTTAGATCCAGTTTACATTTAAGATGAGCAGCCAAGAAATAAATAGGAAGAAGTAAAGTTCAGAGCCGGGAGTTCCATATTCCCTTTATTTTGTACACCTCTTTCAGTCATGGTGATGGAAGGTGCAGCTCTTGGCTACATGCCTTGGCAGGAAGAACTATGCAGTATTCATAACCCACTTTGCCAAATGCCTCTCTGGGGATTTCAGGTTGTGTTACA
This sequence comes from Actenoides lindsayi, assembly GCA_025331215.1. Taxonomy (NCBI): domain Eukaryota; kingdom Metazoa; phylum Chordata; class Aves; order Coraciiformes; family Alcedinidae; genus Actenoides; species Actenoides lindsayi. Next base: position 45,105 of record WTSP01011439.1, read on the forward strand.
CATACCACAGCAAAGGCTGATTGAGTAAGTAAGTTTTGCTCAGGGTTCTGCAAGGTCCCTGCAAGCTGGGAAACCCGTGGCTTTGCATAAAGTGAATGCTCTTTGTTCAGCTCTGCAAGGACTGAAACAGTGCTCTGTGATTTTTTTTTTCAGTAGATTTCAATCCAGTGCATGTATAAAGTGGGAAATGTACCCAAGGTAGCGAGTCTCAAATGTCCATGACTCAAGGTAGGAAGGCAGGGTGAATGTAAAGCAGATGGGAAGCCAGTGTAGTGCACGTAACAGGAACAGACTGACCTGATCCATTAACCAGAAGGGTTGTTGCATTATGCAGTAGCTCAATGCATCCAAGTGGCTTTAAAAGTAGTCTCACACAGAATGAGCTGTGTAGTATAACCTGAAGGTTAAAAGGTAAATATGGCAGCAGCAGAAGGTCTGAACTCAGAATACGAGATAGACTTCAAACTTTTAGATAGGTGTAGAATGAAAAAGCTAAATGAGGACTACCTGGAAGTGCAAGGGAAGTGAGATTTGCAATTGCCCTAAAATGTAAATCTTGATCAAAGTTTAGATAAAAAAACAGTTAACCCACCATTTCTTCTTGCAACCATCTCATTTCTAAATTTCATCAGTTTCATCCCATGTTTGGTAGATATTGAGATAACAAGTGATTGCACAGCTTTGTAGGTCAGAGTGGTTCAGTTAGAGGAGACTCCCACACACATGCTAAACTGCAGAAGCAATAAAATAGATTCCCTGCTGGAATCACCACATGCTCATTAGGAGAATCGGCACAGTTTTGCTAGTCTCTGCCAGAGGAGAATGCACACACACAAAACCTCAGAGGAAATGGGTTTCCAGGTTTGCAGTTCATGGAAGCACAGAAATTCTGCATCTGTGTTCCTACACCAAAGGAGAGGAAAAAGCACTGTCTGTCCCATGAGGGCAATGGTACATGGCACAATGCATGCTGCTTGCACGGAGTACCTTTCAACAAGCCTTCTCTAACTTATTTCCTTCTGCCTCTCCTCTTCCATTGCTGTACTTGAAGGAAAAAAGGGAGGCAGTATCAAGCCACATGCCATCCGGTTCACATTTTGTTTCAGTTGTGTTTCAGTCATTGTTGATACAATTACAGAAGGTGATAATACTGACTTGCCATTTGTTATCAGTGTGCAAGAGAGATGTACACAAAAGTGAAAAGTCAGATGAAGCTGAACAATGTATTTACATTTGGTTCTCTAAGCCTGGAAGTCTAATGATCTGATTAGTCTTCGAAAGTGTGAAGTGTTTTTCCTCATCAAAAACACAAGGTTACACATCAAGGTAGTGCAACACCTGTGTCACTGAGAAAGTAATTTGTCACCAAGTGATGATATTGACAGTAGTGGATAGTTTTGGTGTTTTTTTGTTTTTTTAAATAAAGAATCTATATGCAAGTTTATTGCAGAAATTGAGTAGCATGAGATTAAGTGGATACATCACAGAATATTTACTGTGCATTGCAGAAGGTGGAGTGGATGAATTTGGTGGGTGCTGCCAATCCACTGGACAGCAACTGGAAACTGCCTTAGTGATCTGAGAGTACTTAGGGGTTACTTGGCCAAGATCTTCATATTTGGCAGGCTTTAGTAACACTGAGACTTTTTTAATAATTGAAAAAATAGTTTCACATATGGAATAAATTCTCATAATATTTACTACTAAAAATTCAGCATTTATTAGGAAGGGACTTCCAGGTACATGTTGCAATGTGACTAATGCATTACCTGTATTTTTGCTGACCATATTGAGTTAGGGATTTTCCTGGGCTGCGTGGCTTTTTTTATTTACTTGACTAGTGTTACATAAATCGAAGTAAAAGAAGTTAATCACTTCCTCTAAGGCAGCAAGATGAATGACCAGATTTCAATCACATGAACAGCTGTACAAACTTTATCTGCGAACTGGTGTCATAGGTGTCAGTGAAAGGATTTGGATCTATTCCAATAGCAAAGATGTGGCAGATATTGCAACAGTCTGTACAGAACCCTTTTGTTGAGAAAATTCAGGAAAAAGAAAGACTTTTAGATCTAGAAACTGTATTCAAGTATGGCATTTAGTGAAAAAGCTGAAGAGAAGGAGTTAACTAAGATAACTAGTTAAAAGGTGGATCAAAGCACACATGGATTTCATGCAAAACATTTACAGAAACCTTCCTTAGAAGATATTTAAATCAAGGATCTTTGGGGTCATGTAGAGTAACAATAAAAAAATAAAAACTGAGATTGGTTTAAATAAAGTCTGGAGAAAATTCTTAAAGCAGTAGCTACTTAAGTAAAAATAAATAGGTTAATGAAAGCATGGACTAGGGCTCATAGTATTATGTCCCAAGGCTCAAATTCTCAACAGACTGATGCTTAGCATTCATTAAGAATTTAATGAAGGGATGGCATTTAACAGACAACCATAAATATGTCAGTATCAGTGAGAACAGAAATTTTACCAAAAAGGCTGAAGAGAAAGTTGGCCACACTAAAGAAGCTGAATTTTAACTTAGACTTTAAACATAATTTCAATTGGAAAGAACAGTCTAATCTAGTTTTGTACATTGAGCTGCTTAACCAGTTTTTGCAAAAGTCTGATATTTAATCTACCTCTCTGTTTTTTTTTTATCCCCTGACAGCCTAATCACTGTTGGTTGCATTTGATGGTGCCTGAATTTTCAATAAGTCTACATAATCTTCTCCAGAAATTTGCAGATATTGCAGATATGTCTGATGTTTTAAGCAACTATTCAATCATCAATAATCTCACAAGGATCATTAATGATCTTATGGCATGTCTAGATTTTGAAAAAAACAAGGTAATCATATACAAAGTTTCTAATTTTATGCTGAATATATTTATTTGAACTTTCTGTTGCATAGTACTCAGTAATAGTTTAAAAATGTCCAAAGCTTCATTAGATTTGCTCTCATTTCTATTTCTGTACATTTGAAATCCTACTTTGTTTAGAAATGCACTGAGTACACTGTGCTAATGTTGGTTAGTCGTTATCTCCTGTTTCAAAGGAAAATGGCTTACAAGGAATTACAGTATATACAGTGACCTGTATACAGTTATTTAACTGGTCAAAAATGTGTCATCTTTAAGATAATTCATTCTGATCTGTTTGAAATTGGCAGAAATATTCCTTGTTCTTCCATCTTAAATTATGCATTTTGCTAGTGATCCTAATATAAATATAAAGATGATGTAGTTTAATCTATTATAGAATCATAGAATTGTTCTGGTTGGAAAAGACCTTTAAGATCATCGAGTCCAACCATTAACTGACACTGCCAATCCCACTGCTAAACCATGTCTTTAAGCACCTCATCTACATGTCTTTTAAATACCTCCAGAGACGGTGACTCCACCCTGGGTGGTATGTATTAATATGCTCTTAGTATGTATCGCAGTGTGTGAAGCTCTGAAAACTTCACCATGGTTAAATGAATTTTTTATACAAAGACACAGTAGAGACTAGAGGATGTCAGCCTATTTCCGTGTGTTTCTGGGTTCCAACAGCAACTGGAAGGATTCCAGGAGTCTCACTCAGGAGATGTCTGAGTCTTTTGTGAGAAAATGATTGGGGGTGGGGGGAACAACTTTCTAATCCATTACCAAGCTCTAAGCCATCTATTAGTAATTAAAAATATGTTCTGTAGTCAGAGGTTTTGCCCCACTGAACAAAATGGGCAGAATCCATCACGTTCTTTAGGGCAAGAATATTATCTTCCATATATATTTATTTTTGTCAAGTAATTCCTTAGCTGTTGTGACTGCACATTTTAACAATCAGAATGAACCAAAGGAACTAAAACACTCAATCTCATTTAGAGTGGCATAACCTTTTAACCTTGTCATAGTTTGTCATCATATTGCTGAGAATATTTAGACATTCCCTACCTTTCCATTTCAAACAGAATTCTGTCCAATCTTCAATGTATCTTGTTTGTTTTGGGTTTTTTTTCCCTATTATTGTATTCAAAGCACTCAACTGAGACATAGTTGGGGAAGAGGAATTTTATTTTGTAGAAAGAAGAAATAAATATCATGTAATTCAGAGAAACAACTAGCTTTTGATTTCCTCAGAGGAGAGTGATCTTAGGTCTAGTACTTCCAGCATTAACATAAAATAATTTTGGAGCCAAACCCAGGAATTTTTCCTTAGTACAGATTTAACGCCTGTTCTTATCACTGTAGTCCTTCTTGAGATTACAGAGTTAACCCCAGTCCAAATTTGACCTGCTAGTATAAGAAACAGTTGTTATGAAAGCCAGTCAGGTGAAAAGGAAAAAAAGAAGATAACTATCTATGATCTTAACATGAACCTCAATCTTGTTTTTTAGTCTGGCATAACACACTTCTCTGTTAGACCTCAGAGTGATTGGACTTCCTTGTTTATAACCCTGCTCTTATTTTTAGGTACATTATCAGGTATCTCAGACTTTTCTGTGCAGTAGTGTATCCTAGGTATTGTATTCTGTTCCCTGTATACTTATGACAACAGCTATGATTGTGTCATGTTCCTGTGTTCAGGATCATGTGGAAAACTGCAAAGTAATGTGAAATCAAGGCAATTATTTCAATGAGGGAAAAAAAAAAAAGGTCTCTTCATTTTTAACCTGGTATGGGAGACTGCATTTCATTTCTTGGCAATTTTGCAACACTGGATGAATAATTTATTTCTATTTGCAAAGCTAATTTGAAATCCTCAGATCAGAGGGCTTGTATGTTTTCAGAACACTGTATACAGCAAATTTAGTCTTCTGTAGGTTAAAAATTTAAACTGTTTTGTGTCATTTTTGGATATTTTGTCATCTGTTGAGGTGTTGAAACAAGCATCTCTCTTGACCTTCTTTCAAGACGAATTCTGTATTTTATCCTAGGATATTGTAAAAGAAAATGGTCACCTTTATGAAGAAGGTCGCTTCATTCCTGAGGATTTTTTTAGGTACTTTAATAATATCATTGAGGTCTACAAGGAGTTTGCAGACACGTTGGATAAGAACGACTGTATTCTGCCTTCAACAGTAGAAACACCAGAGAATGGTAAAATGGCTCTCATTTTGGGGAACAGAATCTAAGTAGATATAAATGGGTGATTTTTCTTTGATTTCAGAGATGCTAAGAATCTGATGCTGTACCTCCATGTCTCCTTTTTACTGCTGTTAAAATTACTACCAACACCAGAGCTTGTATTCTGAGTTCTACCTGGCAGTAAAACTAGTGTCATCTTTCCTAGTGACATCATTCTTTAATATAATCCAAAAAACCCTCACAATGCTCTGCTCTGTTTCATTTAATCTCCAATATATCCTGAACTGCCTTTTTACATTGTTCTTCTTATCTTCCAGTAATGCTCTATTTAATTTTTATAAGGCAGTAAAGGAGCCTAAGATTGCACTACTGAAAGGATAGGAAGGTAGGACAAGTTGTAAATTGCAGCAGTCTCAAGTTACCACCATATTCATCCCACTCCTCCTGAAAAGGACCATGTTTCCTTTGGTTAAAAATTTTAACAAGCTCAAGTCAGGTTTCTACAGTTCATTGTCATCCTTCCAGTAAACTGAGTCTTTGTATTCTCTTTTCTTTTACTCTCTCTAGTGGCAGCTATTATCTTTTTAATTAAGGCAACATATCCAGTTGCACAGTTATGCCAGTAGTAACTGTAGGTAGATCAGCGCCATAACCTAGAAATTTGTTTAAAGCAATTGGCTTTCCAAAATAGCTATTCAGCAGCAGTTCAGTGTGTAGAAACATCTGTCTCTTAATAAGACTGCCTTTTTTGGCTTAATCCACTTTATAAACAGCCCTATAGCAGAATTTTTAAAACAGCCCTATAGCCATATCAGAGTAGGCCTATAGCCCATCATCTTACATAGAGGGGACTGTATTTTAAATTACATAATGCTGACACAGTCATTTTCTATTTAGATTCCAGAGTCGCTGTCACAAAAACATTTTTGTTTCCTCCTGTTGCTGCCAGCTCCCTTAGGAATGACAGCATTGGCAGTAACACTAGCAGTAACAGTAAGTACAAGTGATTGAATTAATATGTGTGTCTCCATTTTGTCCTGGTAGCTGGTTGTTATGAGAGTTCACAGCAAAAGAATGTCATTAATTGTGCAAATTAATGGGAAGTTACTTGTGCCTGATGGTGTACCATGTGTTTCTCAGCTGTCATACCAAAATGCAATGAACTTAGCTAATCAAAATTTAGAGACGCTATTGAGTTGCAATCATGTGACAGCTCTCTACAACTTGGAGAGGGCAAGTCTCTTCGTTTTGGCTGTCATGAGGTCTCACTAGTCATATGGCCTCAGCAAACTTGGCTGTCCCAGACATCTCATTTTAATTCTCAGGAAGTTGCTCCAAATGAACAGAACAGCTATCTTAAATCAGGTCTAGGGCACTCATGTGGACAATGAGGTTGCCTGTACCTTACATTTTGAGAGTACTGTCAATTCTAAGCTTGACACCAAACCTAAAAACAGTCCCCAGTTTGCTTGCTAAAGTCACAGTGGGGCCAGCTCCACAGTCAGTGTGCTTTTGGTTGAGATCAAGGACAAGGTCACCACGCTTTTGTCAGGCTGTAATTTTCTCTGCAGCATGGCCATCTCCACATTTCTCCTCTCTCAGTCAGTATAATACAGGAGTGGTCACTGACAGATAAGAGAGCCTGGAATTGTAGCTGTAAAAGCCCCAACATTACTTGTCACAAGGTCAGAAGGGGCATAGGAATCTGAGGTGAAGAGAAACAGCAAAGTTTCAGAGGTTTTTAATGACATCATATACAACAAGGTGAATACTTTCTGGAGCTTTCCATGTGAACAGAAGAAGTGGATTTTCCTTAGAGGTTCCCGAAATGGTTATTAAAGCTTAACCATATTGTTGTTCCCTTTGTTCCCGTTTCCCAAATGCATCAGGATCACAATGTGTCTCTTTTACAATTTCCTCCTTTCACTTCACAAGCATCCATGTTATCTACATATGTGGTGATGGAGTATGTGGCTGATAATCTTTGTGCTGAAGAAAACGTGGGCTAGAAGGCAGCCTGATGTAGCCTGGTAGGACAGTTACCACTAAGATTGAGTTTCTTCTCACGCTGCTTCTCTTGGCATGTGTAATCTAGTTATTCTCTGGGGTGTTTTTATCACCATGTGCGCTACCTCTTAGTTGCCTCACAGCTGCTGTCAGATTTGAAACTCTTCCTGGTTGCTTTCTAATTAAGAGATGGTCTTAAGTCATCATTCCTTAGAATGCTCTGAGTAGAAGGTTGGAACAAAAACCTCCTTCATCTCCTTTCTGCCAGCCTGCCTCTCTGGAAGAGAAAAGTTTCACTGCCATAAATTCCTCGCCAAGAGGTCACAGAGTTGGTTGCAAATAACCTGATGAGCCCAGGGCCAATTATGAGGCACCAGGAGCGTGCTAAAGAGTGCATACTTGTCTCTATCAGGTCTGAACATGTGATAATTTTCGCTGTCGTTGCTAGAGGAAGAATATTCAGCTGCAGCCTGAAGCAATGGGAATGGATCAGGGAGCCAAAAGAAAGTCAGATAGATTACAGAAGCAGTTCAGATGAAAGGAGTTTGAAGCAGTAACAGGAGGGATGCTGGGCAGCACAGCAGAGTGTGGCACCTGTGTCTGTACTGTGAAGGGGAGTACAGAAGCAGGTTTATGAATCTTCTTTTATAACTGGAACTGATAATGAAGTAGGAAAAAAAAGCCTAATTAAAATAATGCAGTAAGTCAAAGAAATTGCTTGGCTGTCCATATGCTGTATAGGTGTGCTGTAACAATTATCATTCTCTTAAGCGATTTATTGGAAAATTGGATATCAGTTAACAGCCTTATGTAGAAATGTCATGAGGACTGCATGTCTGGGGATGTGGACAGTTTGAACTCTTAACAAGATTAAATTGCATTAACTTGGACATTGAATGCTGACTGGTTGCACTTTAGTTATTTGTTTGGAGGTTTTTGCACACAGGGACTTGTGGCATTTTTATTGGCATCTCTGTCTTACTCCCTGAAAATAGTTTTCAGTACTGATTTTAGTTTTGTCTTGTCTGAGTAAGTTTTTTTTTTTCCTGAATCCCTGCCTTCTTGGAAGGAACAACAATGAATAAACCTTATTACTGCCCATGTGAAGACTTCCCAGCTTGAGGGACCCTGTCTGCTGGCTTCAGTATTATCCTCAGAACAGCACCACTATACTAAAATTTCAAAATTGAAAGCATTTGGAGAAGAGGGGAACCCCCCCCCAAAAAGCATCTCCAGATGACCCTCTCTAATTTTGAACAGTTTTAAAATGAGCTATTTAAAATTAATGTTTTCTAGATCATTTAGAAGCATTCACTGTTTGCAAAAGAACCCCTCCAGATTAATATTTTTAATCTATTAACAGTTTGTGTAGTCAAATGGCTTGAATAGCTCTTAATTCTAAATTCAGTTTAGACAAACCCGAAGTGCATCATCTAATAAAATAATTTGTGAAATGTGTCAAAGAAATTGTATATAATATAAATTAACTATATTACATTTTTTCATGTTGTTGCTACACTTACTGAGTCATATTTCTTAACTTCATTGTTATTACAACAATAATATTAAGCTCCTAATAGACTCTTAACTAAATCTACACCAAAGTCTCACCCCAACTAAGTGTAAAATGGAACAGTTATCCTGTTCCTTCATTGTATTTTTTTGAATGGCAAGAGTGCTCTTTTCATCCTTGTAATATGGCATGTAGGTGATGTGGCATGTTCCCAATCTGTCTTTTCTTCCATAAACACCACCTTCCCCAATTTATTTAGTCTACTCTGTTTTCGTTTCTGTGTGTTACATGATTGTAGTCCAATTTAAATTCCGATTAACTGTTTAAATCACAGTCTCATTGATATTTCTCTAGATCATTGTACCACGCATAGTCTAGAGAATTCATATGAGGTGGTTCTTATGTAAAGAACAAGTTTCAGGATAAGAAGTCTTAACTGTTTTCCCTCACTCAAACCTTTCTTTCAGTGGTTGAACCTAACAATAAATAGTCTGGTGGTTTTTTTCCCATCAGATGAATTTCATGTTGCTCTGATTAAAGCTTGAACTTACTAACTGTAACTAACACTTCTCACTCAATTTAGTGTTGTGGTATTAGTTAAATTTTCAGGGAAAGTTTGGTGTTGCTTTCTTACATCTTTGCCTATAATTTCCCAATTATTTAGTTTTATTATTCAGTACTGAACAGCTCAAAGAACATGTAAACACAGACATGTCTATAACTCTTTTTAGGAAGAAGGTCTACTTTTATAATTAAGCAAAGAATACTGTAGCTTAATTCAGTAATTGCACAATTTGAAAATGTTCACCTGTGGCTTAATGCAATTGCTGTTGCCTTCTGTGCCTTTGTTCCAACTTTATAGTTAATGAAAAACCCTAATGAACAAGTGAAAGCTGCTCTGCATTTTTATAGATAAGGTCTTGTGGTAATTGTGTTGGAGCGGAGCAGAGGTAAAGTGAAAAGTCCTTTGAGACGTACATGACAAAAAAAAAAAATAAAATCAAGCCAGTGCTTTGAAATCTGATTGGTTGCTAAACCTACACACATGGCTCAAGGTGGAGAGCAGCTCAATAACTTCATTGTGTAGCTGAGTGGCTTTTAATGTATTTTGTTCACAACTTACTATCCCAATGTCCATGAAGACTATACATAAATCTACATCAGATAAGCTTACTTCCCAAGGATTTCTTTCATAAGGGGCAGAATGAGAGCTCTCAGAGCTGATGGCCTGCTTCCACCCCATGTTGTACCTTACTGGAGAGAGTGTATGTTAAGAGAGTAATATACTAACTGCAAAACCAGCAGTTCCTCTGGCTTTGCCCAAGGAGTTCACAAAGTTACTGAGACACCTATTCCTTCTCATACTCTGCCCTTACAACTGCAGGGAGTGGGAATCCTTATGTGTAGAGCTCTAAAGTTTCTACAGAGGAAAAGGTTGCTATGGAAGGAATAAAACCTACTGGCAGCCAGCTTGCTTTCTTTATCTCCCATTTTTCATTAGAATACAAGTCTCTGGGAGGTTCTCCAGACTGAAAATTCTCCAAAATGTTCTGGTTTAGTTTTACTATAGATAAAAGGCACATGAAGAAACCTACAATGACACATTTCATTCTCTCCAGATCTTTCAAGATACTTTTTTCTGGACTTGAAAATTAAATTAATAATCTGTTGTTTGCTTTTTAAGGTAGTTATGGGTTACTTAACTTCCAAATTAGTCTATATGCTGTCAAGCTATGAAAAAAAGTCTGTTATAATTTTTAAAAGATAGACTGGTAGGAGTGTCACAATTTGACTGTATTTAGGCTCTGTCCCTGGGTTACAGGTCCCCACATAGAAAGCTAATTATTAATTCATTTCAGGTTTCCATAGATGCTGAAGAAAGCATCTGCATTGGAAATATCTTCTCAGAAATTAGATTTTTCCCTTTTTAGATACCTCATAGTAAAGGGAGCTCTTGTGTTGTCAAAGACTCTCTAAAGTTTGTGAAAATTAATAGTAAAAATGAAAGTGCTAAACTATCTCTGATGACCCTGCACACAGAACATTTCTCTAGAAGTTTATGTAAAAATCAGAATGCTTGTCATGACATGCTGCCCTGCATTGCAGAGTAGGCAAAGAATTTTGGAGGTTATACACTCCACCATAACATGTTATCAAATAAATTATGCTCTATATGACCTGTAGAGTTTTTCCTTTGATATTTGTTTCACTTTTCCATTTTTTTCTGGAGTTTGCAGGGCAGAATCCAGAAAATATGACCATCCTATAGGATTTACATAATTCAACTGTTTAACTCAGCAGTCTCTCACTGGGAAGAACGGCTAATGGTATTAGGCAAATCAGTGTTGCATTTTTCTTGACTGAAGCACAAGAGCAATATAGGAATTTTCTTCCGAGATTTTGCTGAGAATACAAATCTGATAAAGTAATGACAGGATTTTTTTTTTTTGAGATGTTCAGGCTGGCTCTACCCCACTTGAGTTTGTCCAGATTTCTTGGAGGTCAGTTCTGCAAGCCCCTCCAGTTAATTTCTACTCTTGGTTTTAATGTCCAAGCAGTCAGAGGCAGGCTAATTGATAGTCTCTCTTTTTCAGCTGATGGTCACCTCTGCAGAGCTTTGCTATCTTTCCCTTTTCTGTAGACAGATTTCTTTCACAGTAAACTAGCATTGTTTCTGCTTGACTGATGTTTCCTTTTAGTGTAGCAAGTCTAGCAGATGTAAGTTATTCAGGCCCCTGTAGTCAGAATGTTTGTAACCAGCGTATGAGATACAGAGATATATATAGTATATGAGTATATATGATGCAGATTTTTTGTTTTCTTATATTTTAGTTCTGTCTACTGTGACTCTCATAGCTGAATTTCAGAGAGAAAAAGAACATTTGTGTTAAAACTAGCAAAATGTCAACCAGAAAATCTTGGAGAGTTGAAAATGAGTTGCTATTTAATTATGACAATGCTCCTTTTTAAACTTAAGGGGTTTCTTGGACATTGTTTAATAATGTACTAAATGCACATTGCTTGACCCAGTATATCATGCTGTACATGCTTAGACATTTGCTGTTTACATGAGAGACAAAAATTTCTAGTGCTAACAGTCCCTTTTCATTTCTGTATCTAATCATCTACATTTTTCCAGTGTTTGCACTTTGGTTCTTTTCCTACAGTCTGAAAATGCACCAACCGTTTGAGCTGCAGACACCAAATCTTGAACTAAACCTGGGTGGATGGTGTCTAAACTAGCACTCTCCTGTGGCTCACTTTGCATTTCAGAAGGTGCATCCCAGGGTGACCCTCCAGGACTTTTTACACCCTGCTCGTGGTTAAATAACTGGAGGGACACATTATATTCTCGCATGCATACAGCTTCCTGTGTGAGGAATGGAATTGCTTGTGTACATAAAAGACTAGGATTGGGGCTCTTCCATATAAAATGTGAAAAGCTACCAAGAAATCATTACAACAAAATGATACACAGCTAGACTTCAAGGTACAAGGGTTTGATCTTACTTAAGTCAGTGGGACCCTTCCAGACAGATATTAGAATTGAAGTCAGGCTTATTTTGTTAAAGTAACCTCCCTCTAGAAGCCTCATGTTGGTCATTCATTAGTGGCAAAGAAAAGCGTCTATCTGCAGTCAGTGGGATGTGTCTTATGGAACTCAAGAAAATACACAAAGTGACAGATGTATTATCTTCCAAAGAATTAATTTGTTTTACAAAATAAGACCTTTAAAAATCGATAAAACTTTGAAGTGGGGGAAAGAGAAAATTCTGTACAAGTGACAAAAAGAGAAATACTGTTGCAACTGTTCAACATAGCTGTTTCAGAAATGGGAGGAGCATCCTTGTGGTCAAAAAATTCCTTTGAGATTTTGTATGAAGTGCACCTCATGTACAGAGCACTTTGAAGTGTCTGTTCTGCTATTTATGATGTTATTATCTGGGCGGTGCATAAAAGTACTCTTGCTAATAGAGTTGCCCTGAAGATAGTTTTCTGCTATAAATCTGCCTGCACTAATGAGAACGTTTGTAATTACAGAAGAGGCACTTGACTTCATTAGCAACTCCAGTCTGCAAGGGATCAGCATGGCACTGACATCATTGCTGTCTCTTCTTATTGGCTTTATTTTGGGAGCCATATACTGGAAGGTAAGAAATATTACATTTAATTTTTTTACATAGTGATACAACATTCCTTAGCTATTTGGAGATGGGAAGAACAGAACCATTCTGCATTTGAAAGCAAAAGACATCTCTTTTGATCTTCACTGAACTGTGTGACATGCATTCATAAATCTATGTTGTTAAATTCTTGAATTCCACCACCAAAGTGCCAATCCTGTCTTAGCATGATAGCTGTTGACTTGGAAATTAAAAACATGGGTTTCCCCCAATTTACCATTCTCCTATTGTATCATGAGAAGAGGATTCTTTTGTTTTTGCCCCTGCCTACAATACAAAGACTGTGACTGTAAAATTATACCAGTAGCAGATGTATGTTAGAAGACAAGATTTGGCCTACCTTTTGCAAGATGGCTTTGATATTGAAAATCTGAAGCAAACTGAAACATACAATTGTTTAGGGAGTTGTTAAAGAAAGCTCTAGAATATTTATTTTTAATGCATTTTCTTCCCAGAAAACACATCCCAAATCCAGACCAGAAAATGATGAAACTACACCGTGTCATGACTGTCAAGAGGAAAATGAGATAAGGTATATTGTTTCACTTTATATATGTATATACAAATGTTAAGTTCATCTTTGAGAGCTACTTCCTAAAGGTTTCTCTGTAGCTCTAAGACAAACACAGAAAACCCCAAACACAAGGACTTGCTGTAGAGGCAAAATATGTGCTCAGTGTGTGCCTGTTAAAGGAGCTTCTAGTTAAGATATAATAATTGACATGGAGGAGATTTCTATATATAGAATTTTATTTAGGGAAATTACCTTTAGTTTATCTGTCCTTACTTCCACTGTGAGAAAGGATTGCTGAGACCTATAGTGGAAGCAATAAGAAAAGTGAGTTTTGTTATTTACTGTGTGGTGTAAAGCTAAGTTGATATTATGTAAATAAATAGAAAACAATGTCTTCCTGGCTTCCTAAATCTTTCTAAATAATTTTTACATTAACATTGTTTATATTCTTTCACTTTTCTACATTCTCCAGGGTGTGTGTATATAAGCATCTGTGTATTCTAGGATTGGTTTAATGTTCATAGGAAGTTAATGAGAACTCATTCAAATCCAAATAACTTCCTGAGGTCATCCTGAAATGATTCATGGCTCTATTTGTACTTAAGCACTACACTATCTGATTTTTAAGCAGAAAAAAATATGTGTAACTCAGTCAATCAAACATACCTTAGAAATAACACCTGAAGGCTTCAAAGTTGCTTGGACATGACTTGAGCAAAGGAGTCTGTGAAATTCAGAAAAGGGCTTAGGGATATTTTGTATTAGAATAGTTAATGCTAAAGTAATTTGAGAATGTTACTTAACCTCATATTTTAGTATGTTTGGTCAAATTTTATGTAAGAGGGATTAAGGGAAAGATCTACTGCAGATAGCAGAAGGACATATATCCTGTAGGCTTCTCATACTGTGTGAAATACCTGGTGCTGCCCACTGTTGAAGGCAGAAATAGGTCAGGTTCTGATCTAGTTGTTTGGTCACAGAAGCTATAATTTTTGGTGTTTAAGCTTTCTAGAATAATACATTCTTAAACTGAATGTATTTACGTGCAGTACATGGAGTGGAAGACTGTATTCACAAAGCGTATTAGTTGCTACAAATAACTTATCCTGCACCTCATCCTCATAGCATTAAAGCTTGTGAAATGGAACATGCATCTTTCTTTTAATTTCACAGGAAATACAAAGCATTTCTTTATAAGGAAAAAAAAAAAAAAAAAAAAAAGAAACACTTCATTAAATGCAGGAGCTGGCCTTAACAGAAAATTTAAACATGTTACATTCTCCATCAGATGTATTCTTAAATATATGTCGTATGTTTTTTTCTCCTTCCTCCCTGAGAAATTTTTAAAATTTATCTGTAGCTAGGAAGACCTGATAGGAAACATGAATTCTAATATTTTGAATGCCTTTTTATTGTAACTTAGTGATAAACCCTTTCATTCTAGTTCCTTGAGACACTAGCATTGTAGTAAAACAGTACCTTTGTACCTTTTCTTTTTCCCCAGTATGTTGCAGCAAAAAGAAAAGGAGCATCTACAAGTGTAGCTGTTGCTTTTTCTTCCTCAACACTGTTACTGATTTGTGTATTGGTAAGTTGTTATGCTTGAGGGTCTTACCATAGGCTTAATAATTTAATAACTTTTACAGCTTCTTCCACTCCACACTAACCACCCTCACCAATGCTTGTTTTCAGCCTGGTCAGGCTTTTTTTAGTTCAGAGTCTGTTTTGGGAATAAAAACCCAACAACTTGTTATCAGTAGGCTTTGTTTCTACCTAAGATCTTTAGCAGCTAATGTAATTAATCCTGTACAATTAATTCAGGCATTCAATGTTTAACCTGAAAGTTCCAAAAAATGAAATATGCCAGAATTTCAAAATGAAGGGCAGCTACTGCTTCTCCTTTTTGTCATGAGACAATATGGAGAAGTCTTCAGCAGTTGTCCTACAGCTGTTTCAAAGCAACATGATGTAAAAACCACAATCTTTAAACTAGAAGGTGAGTGTAGAACAGGTCAAGTATTGCTGAGCCTCTATTAACTGTTGCTTTCTCTGCACAGTTTGCAGTCCCTGTAGCATTATCAGATACATCTTTCTTGCTTTAGTAGGTAAGAGCGAGCAGCAAAACTGAGTGAGCTTTCTCAATGCTCTGCAGAATGGTGCATGTCTCTGGCAAGGGGTTCTTAGCACAGGAGTTTTGCTGTGTTTACCCCATGGCATCTCTGGCAAATGTGTGGAAGACTCAGACACCACTAAATGCTGCTTTATTTTACATCTTAAGCGAAAAAGAGCAGTGTAAGAGTGTAACAGGCAATCCAGGTTTTGCAGTTTATCCTGTCGCAATTGCTCTCAGGTGTATTCCAGAGTATCCATTGTGATCAAGTTAGCTACAACTTGAGATATTTCCAGTCTCCTTAACTGCTTTTTTCTAACATCTGCTTACTGAGAAGGGAAATAACCACTTTGTTGGACAAGTCATTTGATTTTTCCAAGGATGTAAACTTGGTTTGGTATTGTCTTGTCCAGATGAACTTCCCTTCAAGGGGAAGTTTGCTGCCAGAGATTGCCAGATACCAAAATACACAAACATAACATTTCTGTAACAGCGTGAGAGTTGTTGCATCACCACAGGTGACATCACAGACAAGTGTGTTCTTGGACCAAGAAAGTACATCTTACAACAAAAATTTTCCTTTCAGAATATAGAAATGTCTATGCAAGTATTACTGAACTTATCTACTTCCCAGATTATAAGAAAAAATGTCTATGTTCTATGTCTGTGAAAAGCTCTACTGTTAAGGAATACAGTGAGGAAAACTACTCAGCAAAATTATAATTTCTGTTTTTCTCTTCAGGCAGGTAACAGTTCCATGTTCGCTTCATAAATGAAGCAGCTTTAAGCACATTCATATTCCTTCTGGAGTGACAGACTGAGTCTGCATCTGTTATTGCTGCCCATGACTCCATAGACATATAGAAATGAGGACGATTTGTGTTTGTTACTGTGAAACCAACACTGAATTGAACAACAACTAGAAGAGTGTGCACTTAGCAGGACTTATTCTCATGTAAATATCTACCTTGTGTGACATTTGGAGATCATTAATTGCATTAATATTTGCAGCTGACTCTGGCAAGCAAAGTACACATCCTGAACAAAAAGCATCTTTCAAATGGCTCCAACTATGTGTAGTCATTGAAAGTCATAAATACCTTTGCATCCTTAATTTAAGTCCTGTGTCCTCTGCCTTACCTTGGTGTCTTCAGATGGAGTTCTGTGAACTGACAGAAAACACAGAAATGGATACAGATAACATATTCATCAATATTGTATATAAAACTTGAAAGCAAAGTTATGCCACGGACCCATGTTCTAGCCTTTTACTTATTAGGAGCTATGTTTATGCCTGGCAAAGGTCGTTTGTACAGCAACATGTGGTCTCTGTTGGGTGCCAGGTGGCTGGTTGCCCCAGAAAGCCTCAAGAATTCATCAGTATTGGTGGTCTCTGTTGAGGAGAAGCAAATACTGGATGAAGACAAAGTGCATAGAAGGTGACTGTACCTTATGGAGCTTTGAAGCGTTAAGAGTAACTGCTGGGTATGTGAACACCGGTGGAATTTCCAACCGTGCCAAGGGAAGGGAAAGTAAAGAGTCTGAATTGCGTTCAAACATCAGAATAAGGACAAAACCATGAAATGAATTTTGAATGCTCAAGATGAATGCCATTGATACCTTGTCTTTAAATGTATAGCATAGAAAATCTGAAAGATGATGAGAATGTATTTAACTTTTACTTACTTCAGCTGTAATTAATGTTTGCATTGTGTTTTAAGTGATTAGTAAGCTTTAATATCTTGGCATTCTCCACTTTTAAAGTTAACTCTCTCAAAACAGAAGAGAAAGTCTTTGTTTCCCACTTTTTTTCTGCATCTAATGTTGTTATGGCATCCATGGAATCTGTAAAGGACTGGTGTACAGACATGCATTTTCAAGTAAATCCTAGAAATACCTTGGTAAAAGTTACAAGTGTAGTTGTGCATCTTTTCATCTTAGCCCTTTCCAGATAATGAGTATGAATTATTTATCTATATTAGGGGTTGTACTTCAGAAGGTAATGGTGGCTTGCTTCAGATGACAAAACTGTCTGTCATTAAACTGACCAGGTCAGCAAGAGTTTTAGCTGAAGTAACTTGAAAACTAAAAAAATAAAAACACCATCCTTTTAATGTTTTGCTTAAAGTTGGAGTTTCCTCTAATATATCGTATATAGTTACTTAATTTTTTAAGAATTCTTGTGAAAATGTTAATCTGAATTTTCTGAGAACCACGCATAAAAAGAATATGATATACATATAATATATACATTTGTGTGTGTGTACGTGTGCGTGTATGTGTCTGTATTGGTAAAACAGAGTGACCTTTCATACTTACCAGAAAAACCCCCCACCTCAAAACTGGACTGTGTTCGATGACAGAGCTTATATGTGCGTGTAGCCACTTGATATGCAATTTTGACCCTACTGAGATCAATGTGGAAACTACTTGTGAATTCACTGTTAGAAGGATTTGATCATATGAAACTATTTTTTATTTATACTGAGGCCTTTTTTTGCACATCCTCAGTGTCAGAATAGGGTCCTCATGTCCTTCTCAGCTGGCATAAGTTAGCATAGTTCCATTAACATTAGCAATGCTTTGGGGTTTGCATCATCTGAGGAACTCTTAGACTACATCAGAAGCAGCTTAGTGTGAGAATTAGGCCTTCATTTTTATTCAGAAGGTACTGGAACACTCATCACTTAAGAAGAAATAATCAAGGTTGCTCATCACTTATAAAAAGCAAGTGCATTCCAAATTTTAGCTCTGCAAAAACCAAACAACAGAATTTCCCACATGCAGCTCAGTCTTATTTGACATTGTGTAGTTCTTTACTCACAAGGCCCTCAGACTTTCTGTTTCAAACTTATTTAAGGGTTACTCTGAAAGAAATGTCAGCATGACCCAATTGAAGGGAAATTTGCACCTTACCAGTAATGCGGAGAATAATTGCGTATTGGTTTTGACAGAGCAGAAAAGTATCCACAGTAAATGGAAGCAATTATCCTTACACATTTTATAAAAACCTTAAATACTTCATATTTCTATAAAATACATTCTCAAAGCAAGCTGAGGTTTTACACTATTTTTCTTAGATTCGGTTAAACAAAAATCTTGTATTTATTAATGTTCTTTGCTTATAAAAAATTTCCATTTTCCTAAATACATTTTTTTTCCCAGAAAAACAAATACACAGTAATGTTGCACATTGGTGTGCCCAAAATTATACTCTGATATTCAAAATGCACAATATTTTAGGCTCTTTAGTCTACTGGTCAATACTAAATGAAATATAATTTGTAAATTGAAACATACATTAAACCCAGATAGACTGCTGCAAAATGTTCACCTTCCAAGAGTAACATCCTAAGGTAGTAGCTAAATCACTTTCAAATGTCAGATACTTTAATCCCTGCCATGGAGCAAGGCAAACTTAAAGCTACATGAGAAAAGAAAGAAAATTCACATATAAACCTTCCAGCTTCACATCAAAAACATTGTTCTTTGTGCACTGAAGTAGTATGACATACGGAATAGCAGAACTGTTGTTGGAGCTTGTGGTTTTCCTGTTCCCTGCATCCCATTTTGAGAGATCTGAACAAAACATTGGGTGTTCTCAATCATTTTACAAAGCAGAAGGACACTTCTAGACATTTGTGGATACAGTGGGTGGTATGGCACTTAGAAATGTGATTGTGAAATTATTTGAAAGTTTCTGTGCCCAATTTGTCTACCCACTGAGGAGACCCTTACTTTGGACATAGTGAGATTTTGAAAGACTACTGACTTGTGAGACATCCTTGAAATCAATGGAAATAGAAAAATTACTGCTCAGTGAGAGTAGGAATGTCAGAAATTGTCCTTTAATTGCATCTTTACTCAGATGTAGCTATTTAACATCTGAAGAGCGATCAGTTACTTAGTCTTCTTTTTCACTAGACAAGAGCCCATGCATTAACACAGTTAGAAAATGAACAGTTTCTTAAAATGAAATTGGGGAAAAGCAGCTGTTGTATTTTTTATACAAAAGTCGATCAAATTTGCTTTTCAGATATCTGTGTTTTTGTGAGAAACTAACGTTTTTAGGTTTCCTTTGGAGTAGTTGAATTTTGCATGCAATTGATAGTGGCCTTGTGAGAATAAAAAGATGATTAGTGATATACTGAGTAATTCAATGTGCTACTTTAGGTGTGTGTTTACTTGAATAAATTAATGGTACTTATTTAATCACAAGGTCATTTTATAAGGAAGCTTATAAAATGTGTTATACTTTGGAATATGTGTACAACCTGCACATTTTTTAGATTCTGATCTTCACTAGCTCTGTTTTCTTTGTTGCTTTCTCTTTGTAATATGCTGAAACTGTTTAGTACACACAATATAACTATTAAATTGAAAAGCTAACTATATATAAAATGCAGATATTTTGAGTTAGATTTACATTTAAGAATTATCCAATGTTCTTCAACTCAGGAATCTGATTCAATTGTCTATTAACTAAAGACCTACAGGAATGGTGGCACGTTGCTATTATGTTATCAAATTGATGGAACGCGGAAACTTCAGACTCTTTAGTGATAGAGATGCAGACATTTGCTGGTTGTATCATGGGAAAATTCATTTATTTCAATGTAAATCTCAGCACAGTCTTGCATAGTTACATTTTGACTGAAGGTAATTAACAAAGTTTATAAAATGTGATGTGTATGTATATATGTGTCCTCTTAAAGATAGACGTTTTCCCAGATCCCTTTTTATACCAGTTCAAATTTGGAATTTACATTATATACATATACTTTATTGTTCTAAATAAAGATATTATGCACTGCCATATAATTAGTATATTGCATTGTGTCAGTCCCATTTAAGACTGTTTTTTAAGTCCTGTCGTCATCTAGAAGAATTTTCTGCCAGAATGTATGCTTCTAGATGCAGACTCTTTCATACTACATCTCATTTCTTAATCATGCTTTTTGAAGTCTTTTACCACTGAAGCATATGTCCTTATAATCAGCCTTCAGTGCTGATCTGTAGTGTAGCTGTGATTATGAAAATTATTCCAGCTTCAGAACTATAAGTTTCTTGTAGCCCTTTAATGAGCTTAAATTTGTTTGTGCCCTGCTTTAGGCAATTTTTCACATGCCATTCTTGCTATTAGCCACATACTGGGATTTTAGTTTAATTTACCACGAAAAAAGTCTGAAAGTTGTTGATGCACTTCTTTTGCAGTAAGTGGCATTTACCAACTAAAAAATTTATTACAAATAAATGGTGTTTTCTTCTGAGACCAGAGCTTATACTGTAAGGATAACATCCTTCTTTTTAGGGCTCACTGGTTTATTGCGGCTTTTCAGTAAGAAGCCCAGGACCAGGGATGAGGTTGGGAGAAAAAAACTGAGTTGCTCAGGGAGCTCTGGGACTGACCCATTCCTGAGAGATACTGAAAGGATTCCAGCATAAGCAGAAGAGATAAACCTGCTGAGGTTTTCAACCTACCTCAAAGAGAGGTAAGGAGCCTTAGAAGAAAGATGAGGTGAAGCTGCAGTAGGCAGATATAAGGGGTTTACAAATAGGAGTGAGGTACAGACGGGACTGATGAGAAAGAGCAGAGAGCAGGGTTGATAGGCTGTGAGACAGGGGAACAGGAATTGGGTATGGCAGAATTTAGGGCATGGACAAGAATGAGAGCTGTGGATGTTGACTTGGACAGAGCAAGAAATGCAGAGCTGCAGGGCTTGAAGAAGGCCATGGAGCCATCGAGCTTTGCACTGATGATGTAGCACAAGACATACCCTGAGGATCAGAAGTATGATGGGCACTCAATTCAGCTAGGGCTAGGTGAGCACTGTGTAGCTGCAGAGATTGGAGATGAGCATATTTGATGTGGAAAGCAGCATTAATGTCACCATAAAGTTACAGACTTGACTTTGAAGTTCAGGAAGGCAGAATTAACAGCAGGGTACCCAAAAATGAGATGTGAGAGCTCTTCACCAACAAAGCAACTCTCGCTGAAGTCAGGAGCTAGTTACTGGCAATCTGGTTCAATGTTGAGATGGAGATCGGTGACGAGTGCTGTCCCTCAGGGGTCTGTACTGGGACCAGTACTGTTTAATATCATAATCAATGACAAAGACAGTGGGATCAAGTGACTCTCAGCAAGTTTGCAGATGACATCAAGCTGAGTGGTGTAGTTGACATGCCTGAGGGATAGATGCCATCCAGAGGGACCCGAACAAGCTTGAGAGGGGGGCCCATGGACGTCATGAGGTTCAACAAGGTCAAGTGCAAAGTCCTGCACATGAGTCAGGGCAACCCTCAGTATCAACACAGGCTGGGGGATGAAGGGATTGAGAGCAGCCCTAAAGAGAAGGACCTGGGAGTGCCAGAGTATGAAAAGCTGGACATGAGGACATGGTTTGGTGGTGGGCTTGGCAGTGTTAGGTGAATCGTTGGACTTGATGGTCTTAAAGGTCTTTTCCAACTGAAATGATTATATGATTCTATGAGCCAACAGCGTGCACTCACAGACCAGAAAGCCAAATATACCCTGTGCTGCATCAAAAGAAGCACGGCCAGCAGGTTCAGGGAGGTGATTCTGTCTTTGGAGTACTCAACAAGGGAAAGACATGGACTTATAGGAGCGGGTCCAGAGGACAGCCACAAAAATGATCAGAGGAATGGAACACCTCTCCTGTGAAGCAAGGCTGAGACAGTTCGGGTTGTTCAGCCTGGAGAAGAGAAGGCTCTGGGGAAAAACTTATTGCAGCCCGTCAGAACTTAAGGAGGCCTGTAAGAAAGATGGGGGCAAACCTTTTTGTAGTATCTGTAGTGATTGGACAAGGGGTAATGGTTTTAAACTACAAGAGGGTAGATAGATATAGATAGACTAAATATAAGGAAGAAATTTTTTAAGATGAGGGTTGTGAAACACTGGAACTTGTTGCCCAGAGAGGTGATAGATGCCCCATCCCTAGAAATGTCCAAGGTCAGGTTGGATGGGGCTCTGAGCAACCTCCTCTAGATGAAGATGTCCCCACTTCTTGCAGGGAGGTTTGGCTGAATGACCTTTAAAGGTCACTTCCAACCCAAACTATTCTATGAGTCTGTGATTCAATAAATTGTTAACAGACAGAATAACAGGTAAGAGTGAAATTCTGGGAAAGCAGATGTAACTCTTCAGTGGAAGAGACACCTCCATAATGTTTTTGGTAGTCTGGCTTACAATTTTTGGTGACTTACATAATGCTGCATAACTACTGACCACTAATCTAGAGAACCCTAGAGATTTAAATATGCTAAAGGATTGAGAAAAATATTCACCTTCAGTTTTCCAATTTCAGTGTCTCCAAAACAATTAATATAAACATCTTGTTCAGTGGACAGAAACAAAGTCAATCTTTGTCCGAGGCATGGAGAGCATTAATAATGGAATTTTCCTATTTCTGTCATGCAGAAAAACAATACTTGTTATAATAAACTACTGTTTCTTGATAGCAATACATTTGAATAGCATAACACTTCCGTGAAGGGACTGTATTTTAGATCAGCTGTATATATGCCCACTCCACATACACTCCATGTTATCCTCCAGTGTAATTTTATTCCATGCTATCAAATGTTTATTACTAAACATATTTTTCTCCAAGGTTTCTGAATGATAAAACATAAGATGTTTTTAGTTTTAACAAGATGGGTTGTTTCAGGATTTCACACTACATTAACAACTTTCAGAAGTAACTTCATTACTACTGTTCATGAAGCCATTGATGATAAACTTTCTTCCAAAGTTCCAATGTTTCTAAAACGGATTAAGTTTCCCAAAAACTACACCGAAGCATGTGCTTCGCAAAGTTTCACATTGTTATATGCTTACAGGAAGTTACTATGTGCTGGTGTGTAGTAGAATATAAGGCTAAATTAAATCAGACTGCCAAAATTGTGACAAGTGAGGGAATGGAAGTTCAGCCTTCTTTTTCCTTCACCATATCCTGATGAAAGGATGTTGAACATGTAACAGGAAAAATCCCAAATGTGATTATAGCACCCCTGATTTGTGGACCTTTCTACAAGATCCCACGATAAGCAAGAGGGAACTAAAAATAGAGATTAGACTTCTTCCAGGCAGACATGACCCTTGGGCTTCTGGCCAGTCACAAAATACAGGGACAATTTTCATTCTTTTTTGGCAAAGAAGATATTTTCTTGAGCTCATGGAAAAATATTCGGCTGAGATCACAAAAGCCTCTTTGTTTGTCACCAGTTCTGCTGTGCAGGATGATAGAATGATAGTAAAATTGGCCCAATTAGAGTAAAGAAGCTGCAGAGCAAAATGTATAGCTTTTGTCAGTTTAAGTGACTACCCCAAGTGACAAAATGTCATCTTAGAAATTTCACCTTGTCATCTCCTACATTGTGATTGATGATTATTAGGACTGCACAGGTTATTTAATCTGTCATGTACTTAAAGCTAAATATTTTAGACCTTCCTTCTTCTCGGCAATGCTGTCATCGTTAACAAAACACAGAACAGCATTCACCTTTAGAAATGACAAAATGGGGATGTGTCTCAAAACCAATTAATAGCATCAGTGAAGGCAGAGACATAGCATCTAAATCTTTTGAATCACATCCCAGAGAATAATGCAAGGAGCTCTTTGGGGCAATTACTCCTTTACCAGAAGTTGAGAAGAAATTATCCCATCGTCATGGTGGTACCGCCTGGCCAGTTTTTGTTATCTTGTTTCATACTGTTCCAGAGGAATCCAGTTGCCTTAGTCATTAAGCACAGTGTTTTCTTGATTTTGTTTTTAATGCTTTAACCTTTGGATCAAACAAAGAGTTTTGTAAATGAACGATGACATTACATGCTATACTGGGTACTCACTACACTTCAAATAGAATCATTGATACATAGCAAAGTTTAAGCAAGCATACTAATGTACCTCTAAGGTAATGTGTGCATGTGTGTGGGATGGATTGTGCTGGGGGTGGGTGGAAGAAGAGGCAGTGTTTGGATTCAGCAAACCTTTCAGGTAACTACCATGATCTTCAATCATACACCCTGAAGGAATGGTTGCACATTACAGAATCACTCACAAATCCAACCCCTGGCAAGAGTGAGCCTCAGGTTTGCCAAGTCCTGTGCGCCGATTGTAAAGGCTCACTGGGTGCCCCACCCTGTGCTGCACTCCTCAGACATCAGCAGCTCAGTCCTGCCACCCTTCCTGCTCTGTGGCTGCACATGCCAGAACCACACACACCTACTGTGTCCCTGGGGGCACTTATAATGAATCTATCTAGATTTCCATATAGGCCACTAAGATTTCTCCACCAAGAGTCAAAAACTGACTCTGGGTTTCATGACTCAAACAGGTCTTCTGCATTTCAGCCTGGACTATAACTGAAAACTCCCTGAAGCCGCAGGTTTCATCTCTTGCAAATCTAAACCTTTGTGTCCTGTCACTATCCATTACCTCCTTCAGCCTCTACCTCGACTCCCTGTGCTCTTCTGTTGAGCCATACTCTTCAACTAAAACCTCAGTGGTGCTTAGTATCCCTACCATTATCAGCCTTTATGTAGGCAGTAAATATTCGAGTTAGTATTCAGGAAGAAAACACTTCAAATTGTTTAGCAAAAGACTGAACTTCTGAAATTGTTTCAGATGGCTTGATCTCAAAAGTTGCTGTATTTATAACTCGGATGAAGGATGAGGTCATCATGACCAGCAGATATGGACATGGTACAGCTAGAACTGGGATATTGCTGGTCTGACTGTGAAGTATACTGCAGAGCTGTATGCCCACAGGCTGCAAGCACTGAAACTCCCTGCAAGTTTCCTCGGAGAAAAAAATATGTTATGCTGCATAGATATATTAACCCTGTTTTCCCCTAAAAAATATCTGCCCATCAGACTTCAGACAGCAACAGCTGGTCAAGTTAACTGACTGCTTGTTTTTGTGTTTGGTTCTTACAGAGTTGCTGTTGATATAACTTCCTGAGCAGATTGACCAAACTCTAACCTCTCCTAGTGAACCTCTTGTTGGTCTTGGTCAGGCTGATTATAGCCTGAGCTCATTTCGCTGGATTTCTTCCTGCTACCTCCTGTGATCCTCAATCAAACCTTGCTGAGGACCAGTGTGTCTATTCTGACCCAAGACATTGAACACACCCAGCCCAGCACTGCTGGCACCTCTAAAGGCTGTCCAGTAGCCAGGCTTGCATGGTCTGACCAGGCAGACACCAAGAGGGAAGAATATGGCCTCAAAGGGCAAACAGCATCCACTCTCTCTTCTATGGGAAGCCATGTCGTGCCTGTCTCAAACTTCCCTCTGTCCTAGTCTCAGAAGACTTTCACTGTATTTTGCACAGCAACCCTGATTCAAAGGGGCAGAGAAGCACAGCCTTCATCCTAGCCTGGCAAGCGGAAGGTTAAGAAGCTCTTTGATTTAGCTTTTTCCTCTTTCCTGGGTAAATGCTTTAATGATTTAGCTATTGAGTAACAGGAGGAGTATCCATCATTCCCCTTGTGTGCAGTGATGGGAAGACAGGTGCCTAATCCTCAATATTAAAAAGAATCTCTTAGATGCATGCAATCTTGTGAATGATGTAATTAAGAAATATTTATTACAGGTCCTGGAATTCTATAATTTCTTTGGAAGGCCAGAATAAGCATAAAAGAAGAGGAGAAAGTATCAAATTATTAATTCATATTAACTGGTTAATTACATTAAAAGTTTGCCTATAAACTATAGAATTTCACACAGGGATTCCTGAAATTAATCTGCCAGTTTATAATGGACCTTTTACATTGCAAATATCCATTTAATCTGAATTGAAAGAGATATGAAAGCAAATTTACAATGCAGAAAACTATTAACTGTCATTATGTAAAAATTAATTTCATTTCCACTTTAAGCTTTTCTATGTGGTTCTATAAAGTGATGAGTGCTCTAATAAGGGCAGAGTTCAACTGCAGGAGACAGAGGCAGCCATCATACGACTTTGGTAATTAAATTTGAAATATCAGAATATGCAATCTACTTGGTAAGATGTAACTTTTCTTGGAAATGTAAAAATCTGCTCAAGAAAGAAGCAGCAAAACAAGAAAACACAAGTTTTTTTTCTTGGAAGAGTGTATCTTTTCTGTTCACAACCATTTTTTCTGACCTTAAATACTTTTCTTCTCTATGAGTAAGCCATTTAACTTGCTTTCAAAGCCACCAAGTACATCTGGACTGAGCTTAGTTCATGACTGATTCTTCATTAATTATTTCCAGTCTCATTACAACTTTCTATTTCAACACATGTTTTGAAGATTAGCATTTCTGGAAATCAACCAAAGCTACAGCTCTAGTAAAAAATTATCTGCAGATAAGTCTCTAGATGTTGTATATGTTAGTTTTCCACCATTTATCAGAGCTCTTCTGCCTGAGGCTACTGCTTTCAGTGGAAAGCTGGCAGCTCTGCAGGAAATAGCTCAGGTAAGCATTTCTCTCTCACCCTCTTATATACTAACATCAACCAGGCCAACTTGAAATGCTTCCAAATCTGCTGGTATTTAATAAATGAAGCTGAGGTAGGTGATACAACACTGCAAAGATTGAAAATCTCTCTCATCATATATTCTGCCAGCTCTGGAGTGAGAGACAATGTCCAGCAAAAGACTCTAATGGGCACCTGAATGTGGGAAAAAAGACATCATAACCTGTGACAATCATCTGACTGTGTTTTGCTACTAAGAATAAACAAAAAAAGCATGCCAACAGAGTGACGTGGCAAATCCCCATTCAAAGAACAAGTGTGTTGACTGAGCATAGCAACACTAAAGCTGGTACTTGGTTGTGCTGTAAGATCTTAAGGAACATCAAAGCACAATCTCCAGTTTTTTAGTTATTCCCTAGAAACTAGATTTACAATAATCGAGAAGATGAATCCCTCCCTTCTTGCCTAATTTCCAGTTATATGAGGCACGATTAATTCATTCCAGACAGTGTTTCTCAAATGACAGCCAGGACCTCAGAACATAGTGGGGCAAAAATAACTAAATCTAACAGCTCTTGAAGCTGAAAACAGATATGAAAGATAAAGAATTTTTAAAGCACTTTTTCTAAAACTTTAACTCTCTGGGTTCAAAAAAGCTTTTGAGTCAGTTGGTTTGTTTCCTGAAAGTACTGATAACACAGAATTTACTTCCCGCTGTAATCTTGAGGACAAAGATTCAAGTTTTTCCCTAGAAAAAATAACACGTTACATTTTATCCATCTATTGGGAATATTTACTTAACCATGTACAAAATTGATTAGCATGTACAAAATTTTTCCATTTAGAGTTCAGCCAAGTGCAGTATCTGCATTGTTTATTCCAAGGACTATTGTGTTTTTCCTTTTTCTTTTTTTTTCTTTGCAGTCTTTTGCAATCTTTTTCTCATAAACTTAAGCCACTTCTAGTTGTTTCTCTCTTCAGCTCTTGTATGACCTTTTCTACCTACCTTCAGGAATAGTGAACTACAGCTTTACAAAAATACTAAAATGTTTTCAGAAAAAACGAGTTATCCAATTTTTTGAAAGACCTAGTATTTAATCTTACGTAGATCTAACTCAGGATTAGCATGTTAAGGTGAGTCTAGATAAACTTCATTATACTAAGTAGATATCATAAAAAGATACAAAAGATGAATAAGCCTCATAGTAAAGACAGGCATTTCAGCTTGTGAGAGATCACTTGTTTTATTCCCTCTGGTTACAACTATCTGTAAGTTCTCCTCTCCTATGCGTCTACAAGTATGATCTGAAATATTTTATCAGAAGTTCCTACTAGATTGTAAAGCTTTAAAATTGATCAGTTTCTTCTTTTGGTATCCTAGAGAACAGACTAGAACAACAACCCATTGTCCTCTCCAGTACAGAGTCAGTGGTATTTTTGTCAGTCCTGAAGCAAGTAATTTTTACCTGCCAGTAATAAAGAGCTCAAGGTCTCCCTGGGTCTACTCAGCTGAGCATTAATCTTTACTCTTAAAATAATATCCTTTAGTGTATCAGTAATAGCTTCTTTGCTGCACTGTTACTTGCTTCCCTAAAGAATGAAGAATAGACCATTCCCTTTCTTTTTTCAGAAGCCTTCTACATATTTGAAGTCTATTAACTTGTGTCTTTTCAGCCTTTTCCAGATTAAATAACCCTGCTTGCTTCAGTCCTTCTTCACAGGCCATGTTCCCAGCAAGCTCCAGCTGCTGACTCTCCAACTTATTCAAATATATCCAAAAAGGTATATGCCTACAGATTAGCAGTGAATTATTTTTGTTGAAGTATTCTTACTCAAAACACTGAAACATTTTTGTCTTAGAACTAGCAGTGGTCAAGTGGTCCAAAACAAGTTGAGATCTTTGCAAACAAGAAAATACTAAAACTAAATCGTCAGCAAGTGAATTCAGACATATAATGACTTCAGTCAACAAAATTATGCTGTATATTGAGCAGATCTCTTTTTTGAGCATGTTATCATGAAATTTGACATAGTAATTTCAGATTAATTTTTCAGCTAGGATGTCACTGTGAGCCTAAGCAGCCATAAAGCAACTTCTCCAAACACTGAATTGTTGATGTGCTGCTGAAATTTTCTGTTAAGAACCCATCATCCATATTAAACAAAAACATTCACAAGATGCTTTCTTTAGATTTTCTGAAAAATGGTAATTGTATGTTACCTTAAAACATAAGCATTTCTGAGATGTTACAGCATTTCCCTAAATATGGCAATTCCATCTCTGTCTCTGAAGGAAGCGAAAGAGAAGTCTTTCCAGAAAAGTTATTTCTGATTAAATACAGGAATGGGCCTTTTAAATGACAGCCCAGACACTGGGCAGGTCTGCAATTTCGTATCTCCTATGACTTCTCAAGAATCTGGATCTCTTCTTTTATTTTTTTCTCCATAGATCCACATTTGCAAAACAAGTAAACACACCAAATGATGAGACCTATTGAAGCACAGATTACCTTAGCACAGATGAGCACCTTCACTGTGAAGGCCTACCTGTGAGAGTCTTGTGTACAGGCATTGCCAGTGAAGACCTATTTGCCCTTGTGCATGGTGGTGACATTTTAGGAGGAATATTTCATCCTTCTCACCACCATATTAAACCTAGCTTTCTCTGAATTTGTTTGCAACCTGATCTATCTGTTTCTTTTTCATCTCACCTAGTGAGGAACTGCTATCTGTAGCAGTGACACAAGAACAATACTTTATGTAAATAACTTCCAGGTGGAGTTAGTCATTAATGAAAACAGTTCTGAAGACAAGTGAAACAGCATTTGGCAGCAAGCACTGTTAATGAGACTGTCCCATAGGACTGTAGTCTGATTCAGAACATGACTTTTTGACTTATTTTCCACTTTTTTTTCCATTAATACAATCCCCCAAATGATAGGTCTTTCTTCTATTGCAACAGAGATTATTTGAGAGGCTGTTATTAGGTCCAGTGCAGAGAGGAGACATGAAGCAAGCAAGTGCAAAGTAGAAAGACAACACGAGAAGGAAAGAGATGTTCAGTATCCATCATTAATTTGTAGTCTGTAAACTGCTAGCCTATCAAAAGTCAAACTCAAGCTTAAAGCTGTATCCACAGACATACATACATACCACTCACTATTCAAAATTCAGACAGTGTTAGGTAAGTGCCAGCTTGCCCTCTGTGATTGGCCTGACTCTCTCCTCCTGCTCTGACACATGCTCACCCAACCACACAAGCACAGTAGGGCACACTGGAGCATATTTCATCTGAAATGGACAGCTTCATAAAACATTCTTGTGCAGATGCCAGCATGCAATGGCTGGACACAACAGACTGGTCTCAACTAAAGGCAAGAAAAAGCAGAGCTAAGTGTCTCATGTAAAGGGTTTTAGGGAACGATGAAAGAACAAGCTCTCCATTGTTCGCAGAGACACTGCAGAATTCTTGGGGGATGTGAATTATTTTGATTTTGATTTTTTTTTTTCCTGCAGAACATAGGGAAGACTGAAAGATTATAAGGGAAGCAAATGAACATCTGTTTTCTCAGGCATGTATTACCACACATAAACCCAGAGACAGTAGTTGGCCCATAAAATAGAATTAGAAAATATATAGCTTATGTGATGTGGAATTTTTCTAGACTAATCATTAGAAATTTATCTTTTATATACCAGCAATTCTATATATTCCATATAAAAGTGAATGTCCTGCTCCCTCAGTGGAAACTACTAGAGTTTCCAATAACCAGGGTCTCTACATAGAAAATAACTTTTGGACAGCCACCATGGAAGAGCTCATACCAAAGTTTACATTCTAATTAATTTTCCTATCTTACACAAGATTCAGAATAGTATTTCTAAGTCCATATTTATTTACAACAACTTGTTTTGCATAAGAGAGCAAACAGCTGCAATATGACATGTTTCTTGAACCAAAACGAATAACTCATACAGCCAATGCATTTCCCAGCCACACATCATCAGGCATAACAAAAGATCAACTAAGCTCTGTCGGATATTAAAACAACAACTAATTTGGAAGGAAATGCCAGAGTACTGAGATGTTGCACACAACATTCAGATGAGGATTTTCTTAAGTCTCCATTTAGCTAGATATTCCATCACGACTGCAAAACAAGTCCAGAATAAAATAAGCCACAGATAAAAAGGACTACTGTTTGAGTATCTAATCATGATGAGCTTTCTCAAAATCTAATCTAGGAGTGCTGAAGGGGTGACAGTACGGTATCAGATGTGGGTTTCTGAGAAGGCAAAGTGGCAGACAGAGCTTGAACATGACTTTAGAAAGAAGGAAAGAAGCCAAAGCTTTTTCATCAAGAAGTTTACTCAGGTGACAGATCTGAGTATTTCTGCTCAAAAAAAAATGCTTTCCGTGGTTTTTTTTATTTCTCTGGTTAGGCAAACAAGACGCTGTGTTTATATTGTGAATAAATATCTTACTAAAAACATAGCCATTTCATGTAATAATTGTTTCATCTCAATTGAAAAAAAAAAAAAAAAGCAAGGCCTTATTTTGGGCTTCAATAATGTAAACATACTAAAAATAAAAGCATTAAATTGTTATTAGTATCAAAATTTCAGCAAAATTTTCATTATTTCACAAAAGATTTAATTAACTTATTTTATTTTGTACTGAAGTGAACTAGAAACACATTTATAGATACAGTTTATCTGTAGATACAGACATGGGAAATTACAATATCTGAGTTAAAGGTGATTAAACTTGACACATCCTAACTGACAAACTTGATCACAAGACCCACCCTTCAGATACTTAAAACTTCATTTATTGAGCATCAAAAATACCCACTGAAGACCACAGCATTCTTCTCCATGACCTCTGAAAAGCAGAGCTTGACACAAAGCAGAAGTGAGCTGTGTACCTTAACTCCTTCTATTCACATTTCATTGTATTTGTAAGCATGTAAGTCAACTGTCACTTAAACTTTTCAGACAAGAAGTGTTTTTTGATTGAAATAAAAAGTATGTACAGGTCACCTCTTTCTAGAAACCATACCCATCACTGAAGTAGGGCAAACTCTGAAATGGCAGTACATTTATAGGTGAGATAGTTTGTAGACCAGGGAATCTACAAATTGTCAATCTACTTAGTGAGGTAACAACCATGTATCAAGAGAAAATAAAGGCCTTTCTGTAATCCTGTCCTGTCTCCTGCCTTCATTAATCTTACAGGATCAAAGGTACATTTCAGGGTAGCTTAACAGTTAACACACTTCAAACAGAAAGAGAGAAATATCCATTCAGCTGTCAGGCTGTCATTGATCTCAGTGAAAGCTAGGAGAAAATCAAACCTTTCCATGGCAATCATGTCACAGGAGTGGGAATAACAGAGCTGCCACAGCTCTCAGCTGGTAGAGACACCAGGCATGGAAGATGAATACCCAGGTCCACTGAGACCATGTCACACAACTTTCTGCTCAAAATCAAAACCAAACTTTTTGCAATGGAATTGAAATTGGATTAATATATGGTATTAATGAAATGGTGACAGCTTTTTTTAGGAGACCAGTCATATATTAAATTACTCAGTGATTTGTAAGTTCTGTATATAAATCTTAGATCACTATCCTACCAGTGGAGAAATATTACAAAATAAAATTCAAAAACACGATGAAGGCAAATAAAAAAATACAATTGTATTTATTCTTCAAAAATATTAGTGTTAAAGACTGATTTCACATTTTTTATTATTCTGATTGACAATATTTTCTATATCTGGGACTGAGAGTATTACTGTAATCTCTATTTTCTTCCTACTCTCCCTCCCTAGGAAATTTACTTTTTTTCTCTTTGCAAACTTTAGTTTTCAGACCTGAAGGACCAAATGCTTCTAATTATGACAGAAGATTCTCTGTCTATTTTAATCCTCTTATTTTTCAGTTCCTTCTAGAAAAAATGTATCAGATCTGTTTCCTTCCATATGGAACATTTCTGGAATACTGTGAGGAACAGCCAACAGTAGCCACTTCAGATATATTTATCTGGTTAACTCTTTTTTTCCCTTGATCAGCTAAAAGACTAAGAATGTCAACACAATAAAAGTATTTTTATTTATTAAACTGCGATTTTGACAGGTTTCATAATTGGATCCTTTTTAAATTAACACAATTGTTCTATGAATCGATAATGTGTTAAACTGAGAACTACAGATAGAATGTATAAATATCTTACTCAGTAGAAAAGGAAGCTTGCAAATGACTAAGGAATTACTACTACTCTGTTCCCATCCTCCTGCTCCCATCCCCCTCAGAAAAAACTTGAAGACCTTCTCTTGAGTGAATGAAGCTGTATAAACTTAGACTAGGGTGCAGGCAGACTAAATATATCTCAAATAGCAGTAATATTTATTTTTTTTTTATTCAAGCATTGCTTGCTAACAAGCTGGATCAGAGAAATTTCTTCAGGAGGAATATAAAGATTGTGTTGAAGCTCTTAATTTTCAGAGGTTCTTATATGATTAAAAAAAAAATCTCCACATCATACTAGTCAAAAATGACACCGTCTTTTGCTAAATGAAACTTAGTATTGAAACATGCAGAAGTAACATTTGATATGAACTCAGCCTGTGAAGTTAGCAAGTTTTGAGTAATTCTGCTTGAATTTGCTTGAGTAATTCTGCATTTGAAATGTGAAATGTACTTGTTAAAGTATATTGGCTGTTATTTTAAGGATGTCAGATGGAAATAATTTCCTCCTAATCTTAGGAAAACTCAAAACTCCCATCAGGTATTCACATATACTTTGAGTCAAATCTAAGAAATAGACATCCTTAGAAGTTTTGTAAGATTAAATTTCACATCAGTGGTACTGAAAATGAGAGAGAAAAAGAGAGAGAACAGGCTGGCCCAAATCCATTTCATTAATGCCTGGGGAAAGGAGTAGTAAAAGCAATTATTCACCTTCACCTATGGGATATGTTTCACTGAACAAAATTGTCATGCCTTTGTTTAGTTCAATTAGAGTTGACTTTTCCTCCTCTTCCTGTCTGTCTGTCAGTCCTTTGTGTGAGAACAAGAGTTTAATAAAATCTGTAGAAAAGCATGAGCTCTTTTCTTTTTTGAGAAATCTTTGCTTTGCCTCAATTAATACAGCCACGTTTAATACAGGGTTTGTGCTTAGTGCTTAGTAGTTGTTAGGTCATCATAAAAGTTAGTCATCCTAGGTTCAGAATTCAAAGATCTATGTTTGTGTTTGAGGCACATTGCCCATTGCAGCAACTGCCTTCTGAAACCTCTGACTTTGACATTTTGAGTTGTGTTATAGTGTGCATGTAGCCCCAACCCTCCTATCAACTGAAATTCTGAAGCTGCCCCTGAAACAGCACCCAGCTTTCTTAAGGAATAGGTTTTCACTGAAAGCATGCATTACTCTACTAGATTGTAACTATGTCTATGCTGCCAGTGACATTGTCTCCTGGGATCATTCCCTGAAGTCCAAGCCAAGTTGTGCAGCATGGGTCACGTTCTCACTACAGATGATGATGCCGTTTCAAGTACACAAGCTGTGTGCACACTGAATAACAATTGGCCCAAAGCCTTCCTCTGAATGTCCTCTGAATTTCATGTAGTACCCATCTGAATCATGAAAGATGTATCATTTTGTTGTGATTTTTCTGTTGAAAGTACCTGAAATAACACAAAATGCTGCAGAGACCAACAGGGTGGAAGGATGTTTACAGTAGACATTGCATACATTGAGGCAAGGAGTAAAAGTGTGGAGAGTCTGCCGAGGACTCCAAACCTTCTGAGGCAGTGTTAAAGGCAGTGTAGAGCAAGGAGACCCAGATCTTGTCCACAGTGACTCAGAGAAATCATTACTGGAGCAAAGCACTTTCTGAGCTACATCACAAAGGGAGAACTCACTGGTTTGTTCCAAAGAAGAATTCAGGAGAGAACTAACATATTCATTACATGCTAAAGAAGATGGGACCTGAGGAGAAACCGGAGTGAAGTTACTCTTAGCTTGTCTTCCTTGATGGCTGTCTGCTTGTTCTGATCTGGAGGTAACATGTACAAATTTCAAAGAGATTAGTAAATCTGTCTTTCACCTTGCCAAACACTGACATTGTGTAAACAGCCTGCATCATCAGTCACAATTCCTGTTTATGTTTCCACTTTTAACATTATATTTATATACAAAAAACAAAATTTCAATAAAGGCTTCTGTTGTTTAGAGTTCTACTTTGCTTAAGGGAACTTTATTCATGAAGAGTTGTCTTCTGAGATTGCCCAAAGAGAATATGAAATACAGTTTTCCCTTTAAATAGGAAAGCTGTCTTTAATGAATAGTTATTAGGCAGACTTGCATAATGGAGAACGTGGGTTCTTTCAACTCAGTTTAGTCTTATTTAACTAAGAGGATTTGGTCAAAAAAGAGATGAAAAAAGCCACCATCATCCAAACCACAGTCTGGCTCAGTACCTTCAGAAGGCTTCTGTAGGTGATCCAAAGGCTCCCAAGCCAGCTGGCTTTCAGGAGAACACTAGTATTCTTTATAGTTTGGGTCCCTAAATCATATTCCTGGACTAGACTTCTCATCTCAATTCTTGCATAAAGCAGGAGAGATGCTGTGTGCAGGCCTCTAAAAAAATGCTCTAAATATCCTTGATCTCAGCTTAGTTTTTCTTGTAAGTGGTTGGATTGTCAGCATTTGAGTCTGGGCATAATCTTTTCTATATGCACAAGCCCTTAGACTCTGTGGTAAAAGGCACACAACACTGGCTCCTGCTAAGTCTCCAGAGGTCTTGACCAGGTATATCATTTCTGTCTTACCTACACCCCACCTCTGCTGAGGTCTGTGCCTGCTCCACAGGAATGAACTGGCATTTGTGCCTAGGTGCATTTATCTCTCTTTGAGCAGTGTTTTCTGTCACTATTTTCCCCAACACAGGCTGTGGTTTTGATGAGTTTTTAATAAGCTGACATTTCTCCTAGTGCAGGCAATCCTCAAGAAGCAGGGGCTGTTGTAGTGGGTTTGTGTATTTATTTAAAATAATAATAAGAATAATCATTAAAAAGTATAAAGAATGTGATTGATGATAAAAATGTGATAATTTGTCTTTCTTCTTCTGCATGATTTTCTAGTAAATGAAACAGTCTGCTTCTTGAAAGACCTTGTGTATGTGTCCTGAAATAAACTAAAACCTTTAGAAAACAGATTTCTTCTCCCCAGCCCTAAAAATCACAACCAGAAGTTAGGGAGAGACATGAGGATCTCTTTCAAAGTTCCTTTTTCTTCCATCTACATCTATTTAGTATACAATCAGTCTGCCTTAACAAGTACTGGTAAGCTGATTCAAAATCCTGACATGAAAAATTCTACTGGAATACAAAATGTCATTAGCTTTGTGTGTTATTAAGTGGGCATCTTGAAATAGAGCTGCTTTATTAAAGAAGGCTAATACTAAAAAAAGTATTAGAAGGCCACTCAAAAGATTTTTAGAGTCATTGAGATTGTTGGCCTCTTCATACCAAATTGGGACAGTGTTGTATCAGCTCCTCTTTTCAGAAAGCA
Organism: Actenoides lindsayi; assembly: GCA_025331215.1. Lineage (NCBI taxonomy): Eukaryota > Metazoa > Chordata > Aves > Coraciiformes > Alcedinidae > Actenoides > Actenoides lindsayi. Next base: position 81,546 of record WTSP01011439.1, read on the forward strand.
GTGTCCGTTTTAGTCATGCTGCAACTGTTTGTTGTAAAATTTGGGTTTTTTTGAATTCATGTGCATTGCTTGTAATACATAGAGATTAAGCAACAGGATTACAATGATACATGTTTCTTTAAAAAGAAAGGAAGAGACTTATTTGTTTGCTTTTTTTGGTCTGCTGGACAATACAATGGTGGGAGCCAGTTTATTACTACTTTTCCCACAGGCTTGCCCTTGGGAATAGCTCTCTATAAAATCCTGTTCTTGTGGCACTACAGAAATAGAACATAGTGCCTTTTTTAACTTGAAAATTATTACACCAGGCACTCTACTGAAAATGAGCTAGAACAAATCTGTGTCCTGTAGTGTGATACTAATTTCTCTGAATATGTCCCTATGCTTTCATAATAGAATATTTAGGGAAAGTGGCACAGACAAAAAGTCTATAAACAAAGAGTAAGTAGATGTGGCATTCTCGGCATTTTTTTAGTGTCCTAAATGGAAGTGAATTTTAAAATATAAGCAATCATTTTAACTTGGCCTTTCTGATAAGGTCTGTCACAGTTACCCTGGTTGAGACATGGAATACCTGTTCTTCACCTGTAATACCTCTTCTCCACCTGTAATGCTTAATAGAATGCAAGAAGTAAAAAAATATTTATATAGCATCACAAAACATCCATCAACACACTGGCATGAAGTGTATACAATCCCCAGAGCAGTTTTCAAGGAACACAAAATCTAGCCAAACCCCAGAGATGCTAATGCAGATTCCTTGGGATTCTGTAAATCGTCTCCTGAAGCTGCAGAAATGCTAGTGGCTTTAGATAATATAAAGAGCTTGCCAGAATCTAGCAGGGGGATGGTAGTGAAAAACATCTTTTCACACAGGGAGGTTAGATTCAAAGCGACTTTTATCAGGGTCCGGTTTTTACAGCCTCCTAAAACATTCTGAGTAATCCCCACAGATCACAATTTTTCCCAGCATTTAGGTAAGAGAAATAATTGAATTGCAACTCTCTCTCTCCACTGTCATTTTGTTTGCACTTTTGTATGGAAATTGCTTTCTGCCTGAAGTTCTGCAGAATCTGCTAGGACCTTGTAAAGAAGGAAAAATACTCAAAATAGAAGAAAAACAGCTGGAAAAGTAGATGCAAGTTTTGCATAGGTTGTCACTTTTCCTTTCTGTGCAACATATTTATGCATAAGCTGCTCAGCCCAGGCTTGTAGCAAGTAAGACTCTAACCCAAGCTGATACTTTTCAGTTAAACAAATTATGTCACCTCTTTTTTTCATAATCGAAATATTTACAAATATTACCTGCTCATATTTTATGGTCCTTCCTTTTTCAGAGAGGCATAGTCTAAGTTAGGCTAATGTTTTCTTTTTTATTTGCTACAAAAATCCATGGCTGTAATCCACATACTTTAATGACACCTCTTCCAAAAATTCACTGAGAATATTACAGAAAGTGTCCCACATAGCTTGAAAGGAAAGTTGAGACATAACTTTTAAAAGTTCCACATAGGTAACCAGAAATGAAGAATGAGGTACAGATTATTTCTCAGTGGAAATTGACTTTAGTAACACAACTTGTCACAGTGTGCAGTTTATTCTGGTGGTGTGCTATTGCTCAAGGAAACACATTTGAAATCCACTACCATCCAAAGTGACCTATCAATTTCATGTCCATTGAAACTGCCTTTCAATCAAAAGTCAGAAAAAAGCTGTAGTGTTAATACAATGCATATATTGGTATCATGTGTGATTATCCAGTTATGTTTCTAGAAACTATCAGGCTCAATGTGAAGAGACACCATTCATTGACTTAAGAAGAAGGAAATGCTTTTGCTCCACAGTGAATGACTTAACTGCTTGCTCAGCTCACCTTGAAAATAATCCTTCATTTGCTATGTGGAAAAATAAGGTTAGCTCTGGATCATACCCAAGAGACATTAACTTTTCCAGGTTAGATAAAGCAGACAATTCTCTGGTGGCAGAAAAGTGGAAACTTTGCCCAAAATCCTGAGTCTTGAAGGGGCAACTTTCATTCTGTTAAACGTCAGCAGGAGAATGATGACGTTTGTAAAGTAGGAACAGCAAATCCAGGATCTAGTTCCATGAACACAGTCAGACAAAGTTGGGTTGCTTACAAAACAGGCTTCACACAGGAAGGCTGTGAAGCATCGGTCAGCTCCTCAGCTGACCTCTGCAGGGCCAAAAGACATTTCACCTTGAAAGTTAAAATGCTAGGTAGATATATGTAACTTCTTTTTATTTCTGAATGTTTGCAAACAGTGCCATATATTTTTATTTGATATATAAATACTTATTTTCTCTGTTCTTATGCCTGGTTTAAGATAAAAGCTGATTTAAGGGTGTTGTCTGACCTCACAGCATTCCATAGTCACTAAAAAGGAGAGCTTAAAAGAAAGTCCTCACCCAAGCTGATAGTGTTCAGTTCCCCAGTGCATTTCGTTAAAGGATCGAAGAGTAGTAAAAGCATGCTTCCATGTAAGCTAGACAAACTGATTTTAAAGACACTAATGCAGATGTCTAAGAAAAGAAGAGACTCTTCTGGTGAGGTGCTAATATAATTTAATTTCTCCTGAAAGATAATTTCTTTCATTAATTACATCTCATCTTTACTGTAATGACAGCAAATATTGAGTGTAGCATTAGTCTATCAATGTAAGTTAGTCTATCAATGGAATATAATAAAAATGACATCAATGGTACTTGCATTATATTTAATATCAATTTCTGTTTATCACTTATTTTTCTATGCCGTATTTTTATTATTATAAATAGAATTAATAAAAAAACCCATACATCTTACTTCTATTATAGATGGCTGAAGAAAGCCCCAGTTGGTATTACTGGAATGCTCATAATCATAACAAGCTATTATTTCTCATTTTACAGATGTATGGTCAAGATAATAACAGTAAGTTTAGGAAGTTCATTTCCAAATTCACATACTTCATTCCAAAACCACTCTGTGAATACTCTTCATTGCCAAAGTTCCTATGAAAGGGACTCTACCTATCATCCCTGCTGCCCAACAAATATAAAGTACTTCAATACTGAAATAAACAGTGCTTCAGAAATTTGATTATAGAGATTGTAAGAATAGGAAACTAGTGACACCTGTATGTACTTTTTAAAAAAATAAACAAACAAAATCATTTGGTTTTGATTAAATAGGAAAGCCAAGCAAAGGTTGTCACAGAGTGCCTGTCCAGCAATGAAATAATGACACACCAAAGACCTCCATCCCTAATCTGAAGAAGTCTGTCCCAAACATAATGTTCTATAAAGTCTTATAGTGTATCATGGCTGAAAAAAAAGATGCCACAAGTATCACAAAAATTAATTACTTATTTTAAGAATCAATACAACATATAAATTTAAATAAATATGTACAAAATTAGCATCTTCAAATTTAAAACTTTGTTAAAAAAGTTTAATGTCAAGTTTTTATATCATCCTTGCTAAAAATTCTAGACATCATATAAATCTCTTAGATACATATAATTGGATAGCTCTGAATCAAATATTCTCCTTCCTTCATATTAAAGTACTTCCGGTGCTAAAGGAAGACAGTGTTTCTAATCATAAAATAACATGAGTTTCATGTGACACATTTAGTGACTTTCTCAGGTGAGGAACCAAAATTGTATCAGAAAAATAAATTTAAAAAAATGTTTTGCACTTTACCCAATATGCAGAATTGTGTGTGTCCCTTCCCCAGCTTGCCCACACCTCAGATGCTTTGTTTGACCACTATCATGTGCTGCTGCTCCCTCCTTGCAATCCAGCAGACCTGAAAGCTCCCTGTAACTTGCTATGGCCTTACTCACCCCATACTTTCCTTGGGACTTCTATGAGTATGGTAACATCCTGCACTCATCCCAGACCCTCCCGTGTGCATGTGCACCATGCACACCCCATAGTCCTCCACACCTCTCCCAAACAACTTTGCTTTCTCATTCTGATACAGTTTTTCCTTTCTCTTCTCCGCCTCCATTTGCCATGGAGGCTTTCCCTCTGTTGACATTATAAATTTTTAAGGCTGCTCAGCCCACACAGGTCTTCCCTGTTCTCTTTTACCAAAAAACATCTCTTTTTTGTAAGTGACTAAAATACAGCATCCCACCTACTTCTGATTTTTTTTACTATTTAGTTGCCATGGTACTGAAGGCTTGTGGGAGCTGGCTAGCCTTCTGTCCCCTGGTGCTCATTGCCCAGAGTCACATATCCCTGCACTATCCTTGTTCTCCTAAGTACATGCCTTGAGGGTCATATGAAATGTTTCACAGCTGGAGCAGAGTTCATCCTTGCTCAGGTCAAAGCACAGGTCAGTGGCTTTTGCACTCCACCAAGACTGGGGTGGAGAGATGAAGGTAGGGATCTAAAAGCTCTCTAAAGGAAAGAGAGCAGACACGGTGTTTTAAAGTGCAGAAATATTTTCTTATTGTCAAATATTAAAATAGTATTCTTTTGGCAACTACAAACTGTGTTGGCCTGAAAACCTGTCCATACTTAACAGGACTTTAAGCACTGACTGCCTTCTTGGAAAACTAACAGAAAACAGACAGATTATTTACATCTAGTCCAGACCTTCCTATTGGCCAGGACACATTTGTCAAAGTGCAATGAGAATACATCAAGAAAAGCCACTCTTTCCTACTGAGGCCATCTGGACTCTCTCAAAGCCTTCAAGAGTTATGTAACCAGAGGCCCTCTTTAGGCTATGGTTTGTGAAGATTGTTCAGAGGAAGTAATGCCAAAGACATAGAGGCAATGCTCCAGCTAAGGAATGAAGTTTCACCTACAATGGTCAACTGGGACCAAAGAGCAGTTAATAAAGATAAGGGTTGCTTCTCCTCTGCCTTCATAATAATGAATTATAATGAATTTTGAGAGGAAAATGGGGTCTCTATGAAAGATATCAAGAAAAATTGTCCACTGTGAGAGGATGGGAGAAGCCTCGTGGAACTTTACTATTCTGTAGACCCAGCATGTTAACTGCTATTTCTAAGCACTCCCTTGTCACTTCCTGGCAGTTACAAGAGTCATTTCTTCAGGTCAGGAAGGCTCTGCCAGCATCACTGGCATTCTGACTGCAGGCCAAGACCTACACAAGCATGGGCATCTATGGAGTTACCCATTTAGTGGATCTCTGAGAATGCCTCCTGTCCATTGGGAGCAGGGAGAAGAACTGCTCTGGTTTGGCTGAATTGACAAATATTTGCATGCTATTGAATTGTGAAGACCTTCAAGTCCCAGCCCTAGTGCATCTGACAATGAGAAAAAAAGGTTTTCCTTTCACCTGGTCCTGTGGCATGTTTTTGTCATGCCATGGTCATAAGAAATACTGCTGGGATAATGCTAAGTTATGTGTCTTTGGAAAAAGGCATCTTGCTGTTATCAGATGAAGGTCATACTCAGGCTAGTGGACATTCCAGTTTGTTTGATGTCACAAAAAATATAAGACCTAAGCATATTGTCCTTTTCCACATGAGAGTCAGAACCTTTCTTCTTTGCAATGGGACAAACTTTCTTTTATCTTCTAGAACTTCTGAGGAGCATAAATACATTGCCACAGACCTCTCTTATATGGACCTTTTACCCTCAGGACTCTTACAGTAGGTCTAGTTGACCTTGTCTTTTTTGAGACAAAAGAGTTTGCACTTCTCTATTCTTCCTCTGTCTCTGGTCTCTTTCACCTCTAAGCAGTTGTTCCCGTCTTTGATTTCACTGCAGAAGTGCTTTCACCTTCGTCTACTACTGATCTATCCTCACGTAATACAGCTTACCATGTGATCAAAGATGTAAATAGCTCTGAAGAACCTTTCAGCCATTTATATGCTTCCTCTTCCATGGAAAGCAATATATGTGTCTCCTTGAAGATTCAGAACACACATGTCCATTTGAGAGAAGTGTTATTTGGTTTAAGTGTGGTCATTCAAAAGTATGTATCCATCATCCAAAGTGTTTCTAAAATTACCATGGAGGGTATGATAGTTAAGTTGTCGTAATATTTTACCTTTAGTGATATTTTAGCCCTCAACCTATTACTTAAGACAGTTCAAGAGCTAGGAAGTGGAAGGGTCAAGGCATTTAGCCCTTAGGATGACCATTGTATAAAACAGTGTAGCACAAGCCTCTTACGTCTGTCTGATTTTCTAAAATGCAGAATATAAATACGATGCTAAAGTCAAGGATTTAGACGTCTAAAGATTTCACATTTGTGCTACTTATTAATCTGACAATATTCATGCTGTGACACCGTTTTCAGTCTAGTAACATTTATCTCACACATTTGCAGCTATTCTGCCACTTCCATGAGCCAGACAGTTTGATCCGTGGGACTACGACACACAGGAGAAATCAAGGCCTTGCACTTAATTGAGAAGCATATCACATAGTGAATTTCTGAGCTTGTAACAACCCTGCTAGAGACACCTGAGCAAAGCTTGGTGACAGATACTTCCTTCATTACATAAACTGATCCAGCATATACTAACAGAGTGGAGAAGTGGCAGTTCCCTATTTATGTTGCAATAGCAGCTGCTCCTGCAGTATATACTGTGGCTAATGGCAGGCTTCTTGAATAATACATTACAAAAAGCTGTGTATAGATTCTGTGTGCAATCCAATGCTTTATGGTTAACTATTGAAATCAAAGGAGGTAAATGAGATGACTGTGTTGTTTTAATTTGAAGATTAAAGAAATTATTTATAGATAAATTCAATCCATATACTTACAATAGGGTAAGACACTGTGAAGACAAGTTGAAAGATCTACATGTCTTTCAGTGCATCAGTGTGTCTAAAGAGGAGCACTGTTTATACTGAAGGGCTATGTCTACATTGTTATCAGATGCCTAGAAGCCAGGATTTAAACGATTGACTTAGTAATAAGCTTAGCTCCAAATTAATATGCCTAATCTTCTAAAATACCATTAAAGGTTGTTCCTTTCAAAATATGTTAGAGAAAAAAAGTCATCCGCTTCACTTCTATATAGAGCAGCTAAGTCATTAAAATATCATATAGCATTTTAGTCCCCAGTGGACCGGGTATGCAAATAATCTTATGGATAACAGAGTGCTTAAGTGTGTCACGTCATATCCAGAATACATAAAACAACTATCACATGTCCTATTCAAAAAGACTGGTAATAAAGCAAAGTCACAGTTAGGTAGCTTATATTTACAAAAGCTATCCAAAATAATAAAATACTCAGTATACAATATACAGTAAAATGTAGTCTAAACATATTTTGAGACTTTCCAGTACCTGATTAGCTGGGTTAGAGGATATAATATTTGCTTACATTTCCAGTTATGTTAGGTACCAACCAAAGAGTTATCAATGGTAATAATGGAGAAAATAGCAGTCTACATGTGAAATTTACAGTAGTTAGATTGATCAGAAGACTTAGAAAGAATTTGCAGTAACTTAAATTGAAACTGAAGATAAAAGTGAGGGAAATTTTGGGTCAAAACTGTTTAACAGAAAAAGATGATGGTAAATAATTTTTTAAATGAGCTTCTTAGAGTAAAGAAGATAACAATAGGACTTTTAATCTCATTAGAGTAAGCATCTTTTTAATAATCTTGTCTGATTAGTAATCCTTTTTGGGAAGAATTTTTCCTCATGCTCAATCTAAACCTCTGCTGGAACAACTGGAGGCCACTTCTTGTCC